>JAHLJT010000631.1:111383116-111505616 GCA_031308135.1 Acheta domesticus | reverse complement strand
CTTATGTTCTTGTCCTGCCGAAATCGCGAATTCTCATCCGTCCTCCCAGCCATGTCCACTGCAATGAAACCTTCAAGGATCCCAGCACTTCAAAATGAGGTTTCGCATTCCGAGAAATCTCAACGGCGTCTACCCATTTCGTAAAAGCTGAGACCGACAATGTCAAAAATTACGAAGAGAGTGAAAACTCCATTAGTCGTGTTATTAGCCCTGGATGTTTACAATACTTTAGTTATATTTCAAAATTGTTTCTCCTACTTGATCAATAAATAAACGTTAATTTTTAGGTGCCGTTCTTCAATTCATGTCAATGTGAAGCGCTGGTTACGTTTTTGTGATTTCAAGATGCGTAGCCTTGAAGAAAATTGTACTGTTGAAACACATGACGTTTCGTGCAGGCTTGGGCACGCGTGAGAGTAAAAGGTTGTGAGAAAGGTTTTCTCACCATTGTGTGCACAATCACAGTTGTTAAAATCACGGCGCCTAGCTAATTGTAAAATGTAACATGGAAGATGTATGTATACTCGTTTAATATACAATTTAAATTATGAATCGTTACTCTTCTTATAATACATTTTAAACTATGATGCTTTGTTGATCATCCATATTAATGTTTATTCGTTAAGGTGGCTCCATACATTTGGCATTCGCCGAACAGCGAGCAACTGCTCGCCCGATCCCGACCAACTGATGTGTTCGGCGAATGTTCGCTCCCTTTGATGTGTCCAAAAGACCGACATGCGGCGGGTAGGGCGAGCGCCGAATGTTCATCATTCGAAGGTTGCTCGCTGTTCGCCGAAGAGCGAATTTGTGGAGATGCCTTTATACAAATAATTTAAAACGCCTGAATGGTGAAAGTGGATGGTTGTCATTAGAAATCTCCAATCATTAAGCTAATAAGGTAGGCAGTGGAGGAACTGTTCCTCCAACTAGATACGAGATTTTATCAAAATACAGTAAAATCTGTCTCAACCGGAAACGATTGGGACAAAAAATTTTTCCGGTTTAGGGAGGTTTCCGTTTTAGGCCGAATTGTCCCTTTATGACACTTTTTATGTTGATATTTCCGTCCTGAAACTAGTAACATGACTTTATTATAATTATAAAACGTATACTAATATAAAACTCATTTATGGAAGAAATCACCAATAAATGAATATTAAACATAATTATTTCTGACAATTAGGTAAAAAGAAATATTTCACGACTTGTTTGTTTAAATAATGTTACTATTTCAACATTAATCTAGAGTTTTGGCTTTACGGCTTTCTCTTTTACAAACATCTTTTCCAATGTTTTCCTAAGTTGAAAAAATTTAATATGTAGAGTTTTATGTTGTTTTTCAATCATTGTCAAACTGGTTGTGAAACTCATAAAAACACATCACCTCTCTGGCTAGTGGCTGCACCCGATTCTCGCAGACTCTTTCAGCGTCACAGCCCAGAGTACTACACTGCGATTTTTCTAACTCTGCCTCTCAAGCCTCTATGGCCACAATGGAGTACCACACGTCATTTCGCGTCTTTCCCGGTTTTCCGCTAGAAATCGCATGATCGTAAGCGCTACTTGATACGGTCGAGATCATGAGATATCTAGAGGTACGACTGAGAAAGATGCGAAATACCGTGACATATTTCATCGTGAAGACGGGCCTTGAGAGGCAAAGTTTAAAAAAATCGCGGTATAGGTCTATCTGACAGCCTCGCATGGCCTTGAGCAATTCGGCTCTGGTCAAGGGGTTACGATTGCCAACGCGAAACAGGGAGACAAATAAATTGAAGCAATGCCCTTACACCTACCCACGCTTAGAGAGTCGGGAGAGAGGGAATTCCCCGACGGCTTACGCCGTGAGAGACAGATGACCTCAAGGTCGAATTCTACGATAACAGCAGGAGCACATTTCCTTCACTGTGCGGCCACGTGTGAAACACACAACATGGACAGAGATATTAAAACAGACTTGCAGATGCATTCATTCCAATGAGTATCTCCCGTCTCTCTATGAACTGCATTAAATTAACAGAAATTCCGTTTGATGAAGGTTTTTTTCGCTTTGCAGGACATGAAAAATCGTTCCGTTTCCGCGTTGGACAGACTCCGTTTTATGCCGTGTAAAGATGCCATTTAACTTCGCGGGCCGGAGATATTTTCCGGGTAAGGCAGGTTTCCGGCTTGTACAGGTTCCGGTTTAGACAGATTTTACTGTATACGGAACTTTTCCGTTATATGTACACCGGTTCACTAGCCGAAAAATTCGGTTCCCTTGTTTATTAGACACGGTCACAGTGTAAGATATATCTTAATTATTGTGTTAGCTCAGGCACGGTGTAAGATATCTTACACCGTGGCTCAGGGGCTGACTCCCGTACACAGTCACCTGTTCGTCGGATTCGATTCTAACCAAAGCTTCAGTCTTTCTAGACAAACTGTAGATTTCTTACTTCATAACCCGTTTGAAGTCACATATGTTTCTAAGCAATTGTTTACTTTGCATTCGCTTGTTGATTTAATGAAAGTGGTATTTCATAATGACTACTATGATTATACTACGTTATATCGATACTACTACGTTAAATCCATGAACTATTTATTAGCGTGGATTTGCGTGTTATTTTTTCGTATTTTTTCAAGTATTTTTTAATGGGTTTCTGTGACTACTGAGATGAAAAGTATGAATGCAGATTTTATTTTTGATTTGAGTCGAGAGGGAACTTTGAATGTGATCCAGTGGTGTCAGAAAGTGGGATGTACTAAAAATGATTTTAAACTAGTGGTGCTACAACAGCATACTTTCCCGCGTTATTGGAAACAGCTACGTAGTACTGAAATATTGCACTTTATGCGCTACTAATATCTTAGCTATTATTTGAAAACGTCCAATTCAACCAAGAAGCGAACAACTCACTGTTTCCATCGCAGTGTTGTCAAAACTATGTGAATTCTACAACTGCACAAAAATAGAATAAAAAAGTTTTGAAAACCTGTTTTGGAAAAAGAAGCCTCATACCCTGGACAATTCAAAAATGCATTCCATGGGGCCATGATTAGAGAAGAGTATTCTAAAACCATGCATCAAATACTCTACTCACTATAAATGATACAGCATTTGGTGCGTAAACTAAATATTTTCATGCATCAACATAAATTAGAACAATGCAATATCAACATAAATTAGACAATTATAACTTATTTTCATACAGCTCCATCAGGTCCCAACAATGACACTAATTCACAGAAATTCGCGAGCGCAATCCGAATTCCATTGTTGCAGACCCTGCATTGTCGCTATTCTGAGAGCTAATATTTTTTTTACTTTTTATTTCAAATATTTCAAAATAAACAATTTCTAAAATATTAATGCGTAAATGTATAACAAAAGGTCGAATGTAAGAAACGAACAAAGAAATAATATACAAAACTACAAATTCTAATTCACGATGTATCCGGCTGTCCGAAGCGCAGTAAATTTACAGCGGGCTATTATATTTGTCACAAAATTATAAAAAAACTACTCGTATTTTGAAAAAAATAAGCATGATCTTATTTGAAGATGTAGTTTAGATAGATGTAGTTTAGATAGAAAACGACGAAAACGAAGCGCAGTCAATTCCAAGTGAGTATTACGTTTGTCAGGAAATTATAGAAAAACTACTCATACTTTCAAAAAATTGAACATGACCTTATTTGAAGATCTGTTTTTGATGAACATATTTCTTTAACGAAAACAATCGTATCTTCACAATTGTAGTTGCAGAAAGACGCCGAATTTTTTTGATTTTTTTTAAATTTTGCAAAATTAGGCATTTTAACAAACATGAAACCAACACCATCCTCTTAAGCCTCCTTTATTCTATCTCAGGCCCCAATTTTATTCTAAAAAAAAACATTGTGGGGTTTTTAAGAAAAAATGGTTTAAAGAAAATAAAAAATTGTTTGTTTGACACAATTTTTCGAAAAAAATACTTGTTTTTGAAATATTGAACATGACCTTATTTGAAGACCTATTTTTTATGAACCCATTTCATTAAGAAAAAAATGTACCTTCTTAATTGTAGTTGTAGGAGGTTGCCGAAAACATTTTGGATTTTTTAAATTATCGAAAAATCAGAATTTTCAACCAACATGAGCCATACGCCATTCTGTTAAATGACTTTCAGACCATCCAACAACGTTGTCAAAATTGTTGGCGTCATTTTCTTGAAAATTTTGAAAATGTCCCAGGGGCTTGATGTAAAGTACCCTCCAAAATTAAAATATCGGTTTCAAATTCAAGGGGAAGTGAGATTATTCAGATCGATTGGGGAGTATCAATTTTGAAGAAAATCGGCTGAACGGTTTAGTCGCTAGCGTTGTACACGGACAGGCGTACGTACGGACAGACGTACGCACGGACAGACGTACGCACGGACAGACGTACGCACGGACAGACGTACGCACGGACAGACGTACGCACGGACAGACGTACGCACGGACAGACGTACGCACGGACAGACGTACGCACGGACAGACGTACGCACGGACAGACGTACGCACGGACAGACGTACGCACGGACAGACGTACGCACGGACAGACGTACGCACGGACAGACGTACGCACGGACAGACGTACGTACGGACAGACGTACGTACGGACAGACGGACAGACGGACGGACAGTGCCAATTCCGAATAGCTAGCACAGACCCAAGAAAATAGAAAACTAATACGGGAAAGTCTGTGCCATTCTTTAGCACCAGTAGTTGATGTTGTTCCGTGTAATTCACACGACTTTCAGCATATTTATAAAGAAATATCTTTTTAAAATAGGCTGTGAAAAGCGGGGCCTGCTATACTTTAGGTTTGTGGATCGCTTACTAGTCCTTTTCCACTACAACTTTGCTGAAGTCATACGTTCAGAACCGTTGAGTAACGGTAGAATTCATAATTACCTTAGTCCCGGAAACAATCGTCAAACTCGAAAAATGTGTAGGCAATGAGATCAGGGGGAAGGCGATAACACCTCTGACTCGATTGTCTCCGAGAGGAAGTAGGCGAGACGATGACAATGTCAATGAAACCACAAATATTATTTTTTCCATACTATAGTTCCTTTTGTCATTGTCAACCCAAGGCTTGGTATTCTGGCACCCAGCAGTGATGATTACATCGTAAACAAACTTGGTTCTTCCAATGCCGCAACAGCCTCGAAGTTAAATTGTAATGGGTCTGATATCGAAGTATTCGTAGTTTTGAAAATTCGCAAGCCAGGGAAAAATGTATTTCATATTGTGGATCTATTTACGATATTCAGTTAAACTTCACTGTACATTTATAAGTTAGGGTTACAATCTAACTTCAATGACACTAAAATATGGACATTGGACGAGGGGATTCACGGAGCACCTCTACCGGTTGATTCTAAATTGCTTTGTATGATAAGGAATGACCTGGATATCTACTATTAATTTTTTTGCCGTTCTGTTGCCGCCCAGTGCTACCATCGGTATTCGGAATTTGACCTTTCGGTTTGGGGCAATTTCGTTTCTGACACGCAAATACACACACTAATGCGTACGGTGATGAGAACAGCCATTACAATTCAACGATTCATAAAATAGGTCACTAAATATTTTCTTGTATTTCAAAGTATCATACAACTGGGAAAAGAAATCAATCTGAATTTATTTTGCGGGTAAAATTTCTGTCCTTTGCAGAACTATTAATTATTTTTTGCGGCTACACCCAGATAAATCTCAGAAACTTCTCAAAAAATTTTGTTTGTTTTTTAAGAAATGAAAACCACTTTTTGGTGATATTGATTGTAGTTTACTGCACATAAGAACAAGATGGATCCTCTTTTGTTTTCCCGTATACGTACGTATATACAGAGTAATATACGTAGTATAAGGTAACTTATGTAATGCTAGGGAAAAGTTATGTAATGCTGCGAGATTTTAAGATTTCAAAGGAAATACACGTTTCGGGGTCCCCGGATACCGAAAAAGTGTTTTTTTCAAAACGTCCGCCCGTCCGTCCGCCCGTCCGTCCGCCCGTCCGTCCGCCCGTCCGTCCGTCCGCCCGTCCGTCCGCCCGTCCGTCCGCCCGTCCGTCCGCCCGTCCGTCCGCCCGTCCGTCCGCCCGTCCGTCCGTCCGCCCGCCCGTCCGCCCGCCCGTCCGTCCGCCCGCCCGTCCGCCCGCCCGTCCGCCCGCCCGTCCGCCCGCCCGTCCGCCCGCCCGTCCGCCCGTCCGTCCGCCCGTCCGTCCGCCCGTCCGTCCGCCCGTCCGTCCGCCCGTCCGTCCGCCCGTCCGTCCGCCCGTCCGTCTCCGCCCGTCCGTCCGTCCGCCCGTCCGTCCGCCCGTCCGTCCGCCCGTCCGTCCGCCCGTCCGTCCGCCCGTCCGTCCGCCCGTCCGTCCGCCCGTCCGTCCGCCCGTCCGTCCGCCCGTCCGTCCGCCCGTCCGCCCGTCCGTCCGCCCGTCCGTCCGCCCGTCCGTCCGCCCGTCCGTCCCACCCAGCGCTGATAACGAGATTATGAAAGTCAAGGCAGTTTCCTCCCAGGTGAGAGGGAATGTTTTTCTTTGTTGAAGTGTTTCCTTTGATGTGAAGCTTTGAATCTCCCTCGATTTGAGTACTCTCAAGTGTGTACTTTTTATAAATAATTAGGCAAATTAGTGGTGCTACAGAATGACACTGACTTTCCCGTATTATTTTTCTATTTCCTTTGGTATCGGCTAGCTATTCGGACTTGCCACATTCTCTTGCCAGCTGACATCTATCGCCGCCCAAAGTACATTTCTTTGACATTTCCTTAATTTTTCAGATTCCTAATAGTAAAACGGAAATACTATTTTAAGAATATTGAAGGACAGTAAAATCTCGTTCTAAATGGCAATTTGTTTTACAAATTTGCAGCGATATTTATCAAAATGGCTAACAAAAAGGCTAACAAAAAGAGCTACTGTAAATGCGAAATTTGAAGCTCTCTTTCACAGACAATTTTCGAGTTCTGGAAAAACATCATTAGAACACGTTTTAAGTACGAGGGTCATTGAAAGGGATATTGTCTAATGTACTCTTTGAGATGACATTAACGCCATATCTATTGTTTTGTTTTTTCAAAAATTGCAAAAATGAATTTTTTTTTTACTTTCTCATGTCGTTAATATTTAAATTAGCGGCGATTTGTTCATATTATTGTATTTATGAGTACGAGTACATGTTCTTTAAATAATGTCAAATAAAGTTTCTCGAAAAGTCAACAGTTTTCTGTGAAAATTAGCTCAAAATTCCTAATTTACAGAAATGCTCAAACGCCCATGTTCTCATAAATGGCTCCAACATTTTTCTTCAAACTTCTGGAACGGACAGTGCTAATTGCACTCCTTGATATGATGTAAAGTTTATTTTAAGGTATGTTTTTTTTAAATTACACAAATGTACATTTTTTGAAAGATCTCTCACATCTTTAATATGCATATTACCAGCAATTTGTAAAAATTAGTATATTTGTGAGTATAAGTTATTCAAATGATGTTTTTTTAAAACTCAAACATTTTCTATGAAAAAGAGCTTTAACTTTCGCATTTTTATTAGCGCTAAACGCCATTTTCGTAAAAACGGTTACAAATTTTTACAAGAAAATTGTCAATCAGGTTTTTGTGTTCTTTAGTATTCTAAAAATGATATTTCCGTTCTACCATTAGGAAACCGAAAAATTAAAAAATTGTCAAAAAAAAATGCACTTTAGACGTCGATAGATGGCAGCTGGCAAGAGTATGTGATAATTCTAAAGAGCTAGCGCAGACCCAAGGAAATAGAAAACTGATACGGGAAAGTCTGTGCCATTCGATAGCACCACTAGTTAGATACCACGGACCGGCAACGATTTTTTCTGCCGAAAATTCGCCATTTTTTCGCGCAGCATTACATAACTTTCCCTATACTAGTATATTACTCCGTATATACGTTCGTATACGGGAAAATAAAATGTGTATGTCCTCTATTAATATTTAAAACATAAGTTCAGAACTCAATACAGTAAGTTTTATAATATTTTGCCTATTATACTTTTTCTTCTGCTTCTTCTTCTTCACTTCACGGGTTAGGGAGATTCCCTGTTCCGGCTTCATAACACCATCTGTCGTGGACGGCCAATGTCCCTTCTTCCCCTTGGTCAGTACTGAAAGGCATGTCGGGGGATCCTTTCATGAGACATTCTTCCTACGTGCTGTACCCATCGTGATCTGTATTCATTTATTTTTTCATTAATAGAAAATGTGTTAAGTTCCTGTCTTATATCTTCATTTTTACTTTCTCGCCTTATTTATTTTATCCATTAAGGTGCAGCGTTTTACTCTCTGGAGAAATTTCATTTCAGAGGCTTGTATCTTTATTTTATCTTCTTTTTTTATTGTCCATGATTCACACCAGAAAAGCGGTTGTGGTACTGCCATGACCTTATAAAATTTTAATAGTGTCTCTTTTCTAGTCTTATTGCGAAGGTATTTGTTTATTGTTCCGCAAGTATGCTGGAAACGTCGTTTTGTTTTCATATCATCACTGTAGTCGTATGTGATATCACAGCCCAAATAATTAAAATTTTTCATTTGCTCTATTACTTTATCTTCTATTATTATTTTAGTTCTGATAGGATATTTGCCTCTGAATGCCATCAATTTAGTTTTAGAGACAGATATTGAGAGACAATATGGTTTTCATATTCTATTTAGCTGGTTGAAGGATTTTTGCAGACTTATTTCTTTATCTTCTATAATTACATCTGGTCATCTGCATACAGAAGTGATTGTAGAGGTGTATTTGGATTTATCGAAATACTTGGTTTATTTAAAATTTTCCATTCTCTTAGAATGTTGTCAATATAAATATTAAACAAAGTGGGGGACAAGCTGTACCCTTGTCTTACACCTCTGTTTATTTCTATCTCTTCATACATTTTGTTCCCAACTTGTAAATTAATGTTTGTTTTGTGGTAGAGGGATTTAATAACTTCTATCAAGTGGAGAGGATAGCCCCTTTCTTTGAAGAATCTGCCAGAGAATTTCGCGATTAACTCTATCAAACGCTTTCTCAAAATCTTTAAAAGCTATGTGGGTCTCTAAATTAAACTCTTGTCTCTTTTATATTATTTGGTATATGGTAAACACATTATCTGTGCACGATCTTCCTTGCCTAAAACCACTTTGTTCTTCCAATAGCAGTGTATCTGAGATTGCTGAAAGCCGTTTATTTATTATTTTTGTATCAACTTTATAAGCTCTTTATTATACTTAGCTTTATTATACATTTTCTCCCATTTACTTGATTATTGAATGATTTTCTGGCATTTTCCATGATATTCATAACTAACCGAAAACCTGGTTTTAAGTTTTAAATCATCTTAATTTCAACACTATTTTTGGAGCGTTTCTTATAGTATTTGTCAATTTTCAGAGGATCTATTATCTCATATAATCGTTTTATTAGATTTTCCAATCCCCATAAGTTTTTTCAACAATTTTGTCTCTCCAAATCTGGAAATATTTAACCGAATGACTAATCTTATTCTTCTTTCCGTTTCAGATATTTGAGAAGCGATAAAAAATTATGAGCCCCAATGATAATCCTTCTCTTTTCATCCGAGGTTTCGTTCATTTTACGACTCATTGTATGAATTTGTTATAAAAGTGAATGAAATGAATTTATCACTTGTTCACAATGAGTGAATGAAAGATGCCACTCAGGCACAGACACGACTCCTAGTTTTAATTACAGATAAGAAAAACAAGCATAATTATTATTAAGATAATCTTCAAAAAACAATTGTAAGAATACTTTGCACGCATTTATCTGAAGTACTCTTCAGTAACCTGCTTCTTTGTGAATAACATATTTGTAAGCTGAGTTTAAGGAGAGAACTGCCTTGCCTTACTATCTATTGAATTTTAAATCGTTTTATCGTACGTTATAACCCAAATAATATTTAAATATTAAGGTGTACGAATACGTTTTCCTATGACTATGTCATAACTTTCAAATAAACTGCCCACCGTTTCTCTGGTATCGAAATGTATAATGCTTGTGCTTTTCAAGCTTCCGGTGTACCATGACAAGACATATGTAACACAGAGAGGAAAAATTACTTTCGTTCCCACATTTGTAGGATTTTTATCGTTTTACTCCGGCTAAATTTCCGCTTCATTTACAACAAATAATTTACACTAAAAACTCGTCTTAACTTTTACACTTGTGAAGATTAATGTGGCCTTTGCCCCTAGTTTTGAAACAATGACATCCAAGGATCAAGGGCTAAAGAATAACCGTCTTCCGAATCCACAAGAAATTCTTCTTCAATATGAAATACTTGAAATATGCCCCTGGACCCCAACCAGAAAGTTTATCGACGAAAAAGAATGGGTCTTAAGAATCTACCGGATTCCCTCATGAGTTAGGTACTTGAAATATGCACCTGAACCACAACACTTAAAGTTTATCGAATTCTTCAACTCGGATAAATTTATATCCATCTTCGTAACCTATCGTCTATAATATGTCTACGCGATAACACGCAAGCATGTGAGGTCAATCATCACAGTCTCACTTTAAACCAGACTACTGATAAAAACACACGATGTGGTCGAAGTGTATCCCACCAGGACTGAGATAAATGCAACTGATAAAAGTTCTCGGTACATTTTAAGGTGTACATTGAGCGTACACGTTCATACTTGGCTTTCATCCCAATTCAGTAATATTTATGTCACAGCAGCAACATTTTTTCCTTTTTATCTGAGACTGGAGCAAAGGTTATCTATAAAATGCAATTAAAGTTCGCTTACATACTATTCTTATCATTTAAAGGTATAATTAATAACATGCATGAAATACATATCCCCGGTCGTGTTTGACTCATAAAACAGGGGGGGAGACATGAAAGAAAGTTATTAAAATACTAGGACCTCCGCGAAATTATAATTTCAGCCACAATTTTATTTTAATTGACATATATGGGAGTTAGCAAGGTACATTCGATATATTAAAAATCAGGTTACATCATAACTGTTCATTAATAAATCACATTTAAAGATAGAAAACCATCATATTCAAACTTAGAAAACTATTCAACAGTAAATAGACACGGATATGTTGATATAAAAATACACAATTATTTTAACCTACATTATAAAGTAAACAAGAAGAAACAAAACATGGATTTTGGGTAAACCATGAGTTAAGGGATTTTTTTCTAAATTTAGCACTTTTTCGTTACCAGACGCAGCTATAAGAGTTTTTCTGGCAACAATTCGCCGTTTTCCGGCGCATGATAACATAACTTTCTATTCTTACGAAGTATTCGCAAGGCGAGAAAGTAAAAAATGTAATTATGAAAGGAAGAAGTATTTTGAAAATAAAATGGCATTGTTGATACCAATGTCATATTGTTATGATTGTTGATATTATAGATTATGATTGTTGATATAATTGCTATGATGAAAAGCGAAGATACATTCTATTTTATTTGATTCTTTCGATTTTTTAATGTCATTATTACACAAATTTATCAGAAATAAATAAACATTAATACGGCATCAAGAAATATTAATGAAGCATCTTATCAAACAAACACATTTATGCAATGAGAGTTTAAAAAAAGTAGGAAATTGAAACAAAAACTAATACAGTAACTCCATTTCGAAATTTGAAATTAAATACGGAGTTTAGTGATGCACTGCCTAAAACAATTTCAAAGCGCAAAATCGGAACAATGTAAGTAATATGACGATTTTATGATCAATGTGATTATTATTATTATTATTATTATTATTATTATTATTATTATTATTATTATTATTAAATGATAAAATTCAATTACGATTTGCATTTTAAGAGTAAAGTTCAAGGCAAAAAATAATTATAAATAAAACCAAAACATTTCAGTAACTAATAGTGCTACAGAATGGCACGAACTTTCCCGTTTTACTTTTCTATTTTCTTGGGTCTGGGCTAGCTATTCGGAATAGCTACATGCTCTTGCCAGCTACCATCTATCGCCGCCCAAAGTAATTTTTTTTAAAAAAATTTCTCAATTTTTCGGTGTCCTAATGATAGAACGGAAATATTAATTTTAGAATTTTAAAAAACACAAAAACCTCGTCTTAAATGGCAATGTTTTTTTAAAAATTTGTAGCCGTTTTTAAGAAAATGGCGTTTAAGCTTTACTAAAAATGCGAAATTTGAAACTCTTTTTCACAGAAAATGTTTGAGTTTTCGAAACACTTCATTTGAAATCATTTGAAACACTTTAACTTACAAACACAACAGTGTTTCCAAATTGCTCGAAATGTGCATATTAAAGATGTGAGAAATTCTTCAAAAAAATTACATACATGTAATTTTTGCAAAAAAGAAAACACCCCAAATTTAACTTTACGTCATATTCAACAGTGCAATTAGCACTATCCGTTCGATAAGATTAAAGAAAAACTTGGAGTCATTTCGGAGAAAATGGCGTTTCAGCGTTTCTGAAAATGCGGAACTTTGATCAAGTTTTCGCCAAAAACTATTGCGTATTTCGAGTTATTGACATTATTTAAGGCACATGTACTCGTAGATACAATAATATGAGAAAATCGCCGCTAATGTAAATATTACCGACGTGAAAGACAGGTAAAAAGATTACATTTTTGCAATTTTTGAAAACACAAAATAAAAAAGCAATTTGGCGTTTATATCATATCACAGACTACATTATGAACTATGCCTAATCTACCAAAAGCTTACCAAAAGTTTAAAGAAAAAATTGGAGCCGTTTTTGAGAAAATATTGTTTTCTAATTTGTTAAAATTGCACATATTTCACACAATATTGCGCGAAAACTAATATTTTTTTTAAAAAATGTACATGACTTTAAAGTAAGAACTCACTATGATGATTGAAGAGATTTTTCCATCAAATGAAACTTGTTCTCCAAAGTAAGGACTTTCATTGAGGTCACGTACATTTTTATGAAAATACTAGTAGTTTTCGCACAATATTGTTTGCAATATGTGCAATTTAAAAAAATTACGAAAATAAGATTTTCTCAAAAACGGCTCCAATTTTTTTCTTTAAACTTCTGGTCGGGATAGTCCATAATGTACTCTATGAGATGGCATAAACATCATGTTGCTCTATTCCTTTGTTTTTTCAAATACTATTACAAAAATGTAATTTTTACTTTTCCGTATACATACGTATATACGGAGTAATATACGAGTATACGTAGTATAGAGAAAGTTATGTAATGCTGCGCAAAAAAAACGGCGAATTTTCGGCAGAAAAAAATCATTGCCCGGCGCTGATAACGAAAAAGTGGATCAAACCATATGCTATATTAAGAAAAAAATCCCCTAACATGTGGTGTAGCCAGCATCCCTGTTTTGTGGGTCCTTTATAAAGAAAAACCAATTGAAAGCAAAACGTCCATCTGTCTGTCCGTCCGTCTGTGAACACCACTAGCTCCTAAATCATACGTAGGAGTTGTTCCAAATTGAAAAACCCCTGTTCATTTGGCTCTAGTCTAAACTTTGAGATTTTGATAAACTTTCTTCGAAATTTGGGGGTACTTCACATGAAGCCCTTCGGACATTTTCAAAATTTCCACAAAAACCGCTCCAATTTTTTTCTTTAAATTTCTTGTGAGAATAAAGTACACTTATTTAGGTGGCTTATGTCCGATTTTCAAGGTTAACTGCATTTTCGAAAATCCGAAAAGTTTGAAACCTACAGCTACAAAATTGAAGATAGAGACTTTTCCTTCAAATAAAATTTGTTCTCCAATGTTAGTTCTTTCATTAAGGTCACATTCATATTTTGGAAAATCTTAGTAGTTTTAACGCAATATTACATTCAATATGTGCAATTTTAAAAAAATTACACAAACAAGATTTTCTCAAAAACGGCTCCAAATTATTTTCTTTAAACTTTTGGAAGGGATAGTGCCTAAAGTACTCTTAAGAGATACAATATAAACGTTATGTTGCTCTATACTTTTGTTTCTTCCAGAATTACAAAAATGATTTTTTACTTGTTTCTCGATTGTTAATATTTACATTACCTGAAATTTGTTCACATTATTTTATTTATGAGTATTCGTGCTTTAAATTATGTCTTGAGAAAAACATTTTTGTAACAGAAACATGAAATGTAAGTTGAGCCGTTCATTTCAGATTTCATGTTTCTGTTACAAAAATGTTTTTCTCAAGTTCTATTCAATTTCATCCACTTTCTTGCGTAGATTTAAATTTCTGTTATATAAAAAATTTCTTTTCCTTTGTTTTCATTTCACATAATGTTAGTTCTGTTTTTTTAAATTACTAGTAATCCGCCATTCCTAATATTAATCTCTTGTTTATTGTTATCTCTTACTTTTAATTGTTTAATTAATTGTTTGCTATTTTCTTGTACTAGACAACTGAGGATGATGGCTAAGCCATCGAAAGCTGCTTTTGTAATAAACAACATTGTTGGCAATGACAACACCGGTGATCATTCAATTTTAAATGCCAACGACATTTCACCACTAAACCAATATTTACTCGTACTAATATTATTCCGTATATACGTACGTATACGGGAAAGTAAAAGCTACTATCAACCCTATTTCGAGATCGACTGATAACTTAATTCATTAGTGATTCCAGGCACTGCTAAGGTTGTTAGACCCTTAAGTGTAGTGCATGTTTTATGGTAGGAGGTGAAGGTGATCCTCCTCCGCCGGATGACGAGATCCAGCGCCGACCTGCTCGTTGGCCGGCGGGTTTTCCTCCCAATCAGAAATCTCCTACCAACGCAGCAGCGTCCGACGGGGTCAAAGTAAACCCTCGTCTGGTCTCCCGGCACGTGTGATAGTGTAGTGCATGTACATGTATGTGTCAGTAAGGGAGAAAGATAGGACAAGAAAGAGGAAGGAAAAATCGCGCGCTTTCCGTGCCCCTTTGTCAGGGTGCTACTTCAGCATTCGCCTGGTGTTGATTCGAGAAACCATGGACAATTACCGATCAGAGTATCCTGCCGCTAGAATTCTCCTCCAGTCTACAACTGACTTGGACCTAGCTATCTAGCTAGTGTCGAAAATCCTGTCACCATCGGGACTGGAACTCTAAAACGCACACAGGCATTAAAGTGCCATCAATTGATGCACTGAAAAACCTATGATGATCGAGAACGAAGGTACTATGAACATTAAATGTGTTACGTAATAAATTAATCATTTTATGACAATAAAAGCAGAGACAAATGTTGATGTAGAAATTGTAAAGTAAAATAAGAATTTATAATTCGTATTAATTTATTAATATTTGTGAGAATGCCAGTAATTTAATTGATCTTTTACCTCTACATATACCCTTTTTAAATATTAATAGTTCAAGTAATCGCACTGGTTTTAGCATACAATGCAGAGAACTGCGTATTGTGTTCAGTAAATGATCTGCCTCAAGGTTGTCTTTATTTTTTCTCTTCTTCCTGACCTACAAGCTGCCATTTCCTCATCCTTTTGTCGTAAGGAGGGCATGGTTGGTTCAATCTCTTCTCCGCTTCACTACTTCATTTCCGTTTCACCTTCACATTTTAAATCCTTATAAAATACTACGAAATATAAACGTATCAATAAATACAAAGACTTCTATCGAAATTCTAATTTTATCTAAATTAACCAGCTTAATTTATTAGTCAATTCTGTTGACTATGCGTATTACTACGTAGGCACTAATGCACAATTTATATTACACAATGCCATTTAAAAAGCATAAGTGCTGTGTGACCTTGCGACTCATCGGGTGAGCCAACTGAAACTTTGTGCCGAAGTTCAGCCTTCTGGGGTCAAAATGTGGCGTGAGTATGGGCAGATTACATCGCAGTTATCTCATCGTTCAGCTGCATGTGGATCCAAACGTTTCTCTGATTCTGCGCGTGTGTGGCGCATTTATACGATGTCACGCCATGTTTCTGCGTCCAGAAATCGAAAAAATCATACCACCTCGTTCGGACTGGAGTTGGACTTCGAGCTCTGGGCAATCGCAGCTCAATCCGTGGAACGTCCGGTTGGTAGTAACGGCAGAGTAATAGAATAGCATTAAACCTCTCCTTATCTTTCGTATTCTTATACTTCTAACTATATTTACACTTCTCTTTACAGCGTTAGAGATCAATTCGAAATTTGGGCTGATTATCCATGTATTTTCAGCCCTGCCGGTTTATTTCAAAGAGAAAAGTGGAGGGGACACATGGGGATAAGAGATCGTCCCCTAAGGACGTGCTTGGGGGCCAGACGAGTAATGAAGGATCGCGCGCGGTCCGCTACTAGTTTTGATCCTCCTACTCGTTCTCCTCCTACTCGTTCTCCTCCTACTCGTTCTCCTCCTACTCGTTCTCCTCCTACTCGTTCTCCTCCTACTCGTTCTCCTCCTACTCGTTCTCCTCCTACTCGTTCTTCTCCTACTCGTTCTGTGTGTATGTGTGTGCGTGTGAGTTATGATTGTGAAAAATGTGTAAATTATTGATAATTACATGTTACAATTAGTATACAACAATTATCGTTAATTCTGTCTAGAATAGTAGTTCCAAATATCACGCAATATATTGGTGTTTTCATAATGTAGTTTTTCCAAAGAAGGCAAATGCAAAACACAAAGTGTCACATTTATTAACAATTATCTCATTTTCGTTAATAAAAAGAAATATTGTTAAAAACTTTAGTTTGTAATTGCGTTGGCAAAGAACTAAATGTACACTATTTCGGCTTTTACAACCTAATATGAGTATAGTTGAAGGTAAAGGAGTATATTTACTTTCTCAACATACTTGTAGTTACGAGAAATTTTTGTAATGTTTGCAGCGCAAAGTGGTGATTTTTCATCTGGAAATTTCTTATCCTGATCTCCCAATACCGAATATATATGCACATTTCCAGCAAATTGTAAATACTATTGTATTTGTAAATTAATGTTCTTGAAATGACTTGAAATGAAGTGTTCCGATAACAAACATGTTCTGTGAAAAAGAGCGTCATTTTTCGCATTTTTAGTAGCGCTTACACGCCATTTCTTAAAAACGGCTAGAAGTTTTTCCAAGAAAATTAGGAACAAGTTTAATGTTCTTTAATATTCTATAAATTAATGTTTCCGTTCTACCATTAGGAAACTGAAAAGTCAAGAAAATGTCAAAAAAATGTACTTTGGAACGAAATAAATGGCAGCTGGCACGAGTATGTGGTAATTCCGAATAGCTAGCCCAGACCCAAGGAAATAGAAAACTAATACGGGAAAGTCTGTGCCATTCTGTAACACCACTAGTTTCGCGCAGCATTATATAACTTTCCCTATACTACCTATATCACTCCGTGTATACGTACGTATACGGGAAAGTAAAAACTAGTTATGCCACACAATGGCACAGACATTCCCGTATTAGTTTTCTATTTCCTTTGGTCTCGGCTAGCAAACTGGACTTGATACATACTCTTGGCAGCTGCCATCTATCGCCGCCCAAATTACTTAACATTTTCTCAACTTTTCGGTTTCTAAATGGTAGAACGGAAATCATATTTTAAGAATATTAAAGAACAGTGAAATCTCATCCTAAATGGCAATTGTCTCTTGAAAAATTTAGAGCCGTTTTTAAGAGAATGGGGTTTCATAGCTACTATAAATACGAAATTTGAAACTCTTTTTCTCAGGAATCTTTTGTGTTTTCGAAAAACTTTATTCGAAGTAATTTAAAGCACTTTAACTCACAAATACAATAGTGTTTACCAATTATATAAAACATGCGTATTAATAGTCTAAGAAATCTTTAAAAAACTACATTAGTGTAATTTTTGAAAACAAAATACTTCAAAATGAATTTTACGTCATATTCAAGAGTGCAATGAGCCCTATCCGTTCGAAAAGTTTGAAGAAACAATTTGGAGACATTTTTGAGAAATTCCTGTTTTTGTATTTTTTTTAAATTGCACATATTGCACACAATATTGCGCGAAAACTACTACAATTTTCAAAAAATGTACATGACTTTAATGAAAGACCGCAATTTGTAGAACAAATTTTATTTGGAGGAAAAAATCTGTGTCTTCAAGTTTGTAGTTGTAGGAAGACGCCGAGAAACGTCAAACTTCTGCAATTTTCGAAAAATGAGAGTTAACCGCGAAACTCGGACCTATGCCACCTTAATAAGTGTATTTTAGTCTATTATCACGAGAAATTTAAAGAAAAAATTTGGAGCCTTTTTTGAAAAAATGTCCGATGGACTTCATGTAAAATACCCCCAAGCTTCGAGTAGTCAGATGGACAGACACTTCTTCAATTTGGAAAAAATCCCACGAGTGTTTTAGCCGCTAGTAGTGTTAACAGACAGACGGACGGTCGGTCGTTTTGCTTTCAATTGGTTTTTCGGTATAAAGGACCCACAAAACAGGTATTCTGGCTACACCACGTGTTTGGGAATTTCTTCCTTTAATTTAGCAACTGGTTTTATCCACTTTTTCGTTATCACGGCCCGGCAAAGAATTTGTTACTGCCGAACATTCCCCGTTTTTTTCGCGCAGAAGTACATAACTTTCTCTTTACTACGTATAATGCTCCGTGTATACGTACGTATACGGGAAAGTAAAAACAATTTATTTCATAAGCTGCTGAAGTTTCTTCGGGAAGTATTATATTGTTGGAGGACATACATTGGGTTTCTGTGTGCCCTTATTTTAAAAAAAGTATTATTAATCTAAAATAGGTTAATTTTTAAAAGGAAGTGGTACAGCACACACTTTCTCGCATTTTTGTAACGCAATTTTCGACAAATCAGGAAGTTCAACGAAAATTAGGCCTAGTGTCATTTTGTAGACGTCTTTTACTCTTTCAGAGGAAAAACGGTTATCCAAAAATTGGTTTCCTTTTTTTGAGAAAATGTTGATCATATAAGACTTCACGTATTGCACTATCAAAAATCAAAATATCCGTTTCAAATTCTCAGGGACTCGAATTCGGCGAGATCGAAGTTGTGGGTTTTTTAAGGGCGAAAAATTCCTTCGTACTCCTTCCTTCGGAGGGGAAGCTAAGCCGGCTTTTCCAAGTAGTAGATATATAGCATGTAAAAGATCCTCAAGCCTAAAAGAAGTCTCTAAGCAAAAAATATCGCCCGTTAAGTCGCTCGAGTGATACCTCCTTTCTCTGCTAGACGGTGAAAGGAGCATAGTGGAATATATGTTGTCAGGCGAAAGAACAAGCCTGATGGCGTGAGCCTTGCCACAGGAAATAAGGCGTTATTCGAATTGAGTCGATCGGAGGATATACATTTTGTAGAAAAATTGTCTAAGCAGTTTATGCGCTAGCTTTGGTCGCACATGGCCAGACGATCAGACATTTTTTTGCCGTAAATCAATTTTTCGGGATCAAGGACTCACAACATATGGATTCTGACTACACTAAGGGTCAGAAGAAGTAATTTACCACTTACAGGAACAAAGTATTTTGCACCTATTCGATATTAAGGTCTCATGAAACGAAATTTTCTGATGAAAAAACAACACTTTTCACTGCAACATTACAAAACCTGTGAACTACAAGTATGTCATATGTTTTAGTCAACAGAAATATTGAAGTGACGTAGTTACCGAAAATGGACTCATGATTGTATGTATGTATTCGTGTGTTATTTGTATTCGGTCTTCATTTTATGTATAAGCTTTATTTGAACAAATATGCACTTACAAATAAATAACAAATTTGCATTTGCACTAGTACAAAAAGGTTTTGATTCAGGAAAACCTGTTTTTAAATCAAACCTGGAAAACATGTAATAAATTAAAGTACATTAATTTGTGAGAGTTTAAAGAAAAAAGAAAAGAAAAAAGTAGAATACAAAGTATGCATGAAAGCAGAATACAATAAAAGCATAATACAAATAGCAGAATACAGTAAAAGCTGAATACAGTAAATGCTGAATACAATAAAAGTAGAACACAAAGCATGTTCATTACATTTAAATTATAATAAAGGAATGCAAATTCAGAACGTATGTGAATAATAAAAGTTAATTGTACAAAGGATATAGCAGTAAAAAAACCGTAGGAAGACAATAATAACGAATAAGTAATAGTAGAGAACTATGAGTTACCGTAGATAATTCACATCTAAAATTCTCTTTAAGTGCCAAACTAAAGGTTTTACATGGTTTTCAACAAAATATTGGAGTAATGTATATTGTACAAAAATATTTACCAGTAGCATCAAATTAACACTCTAGCAACAGTAGTTCATAACTATTTTCCAGAAAAGGATTTTAAAATCAGAAATTAGTAGTAACAAAATCATGGAGGATAGAAAGTAATTGGTTGTCTGCCATCCCCAAACATCTTTTCGATAACTGGTTAAACATGTGCGGAGCCAAATAAGAAAAGGAAGAAGTGAATAATGATTTAGAATAGCGCGGAAATGATAACTTGGATGATCATCTGATGCAGAGTGACCTCCTGGCGTACCAGTCTCCCATGAAAGATACTTGGTCATGAAGATAAGGTGGATACAAGTTTAAATATATGTAGCCAGATTTTCTGCCTCATTCACAGCCATTTATTTGATGAGAATATATTAGTGTAAGAGCGTAATTTTTGGAAAATAGAATCGTTTGAAAAATAACTTTTAGAAACTGGTATAGAGCATTCTGCCTATCATCTTTACAAATTAAAATCGGGTTATCTACCTTATAATGCGTGACGCTCCCATCACCTGATCACCTGACTAGACACAAAGACAACTCATGCACATTAGATGCTCCCTAATGAGGCGATGCACGAAACGCGTAACTTCCATTTTAAAGTCATCACGTAGATTTTTGTAAAATAAGTAAAATGGAACCAGAGTTTCTAGCAATTGCAAGAAACTACTACACAATATACTTCAATTGAGTTGTATATGCACAATGTAATCTTTATCATTTGGACTTGATGGGCCGAGAAAGCATTTCTGTGTCTACTCGGTCATAATCGTACTATCACGCAGAAAGGTTACTTACTACGTAATACGTGAGATGACCGCGGGCAGTATCAACAGCATACTTTCTCGAACATTATTTCTTCAACATACCGCAACTTGTTCACATCATGGCCTTTTCCAACATTTCTTAAATTCACAATTCAACACATTTCCTTCACCTTAGTACTCCTTGGAAGGTATTCACGTGCTTGGGACATGGGAATATTTTTAAAAATTATGCCTTTTTGAAGTATTTGTCGTCATATCAATGATTTAAGCTTCAATAAATTCTTAAGAATATGGGAATTATAAAATGTGTCTTGCCGTTATTGAATAGTTATAAAGCTGTTGCTTTAAATATCTCATACTAATACTGGTTACCAGTGGCGTCACCTGCTTAGTGAGCGTGAGGATGCGATGAGTTTTACGTATGAAACAAAGGTAGACCAATTAGGGTATATTGTACTATGTAGTGTTTATGTATTTCGTATTACGATGTACATACTTTCTGAACATACTTTGAGAAGAGCTATTTTTCACATTGCATACTCTGACAGTATTAAAAACACAATGCAAAAAAGTACGTTGAAACATGAATACAGCTAATTGTTTAATTAATTAGGTGTATTGTATTCGGTAATTGACCTCTAATTGTTAATTAGAGGTCAATTTCCCATTTTCTTCTAGCGAACGTGAGATCTAAGTAAGCGTTTGTGATACCTTTCGTAGGACATTGGAGTTTTCACTCACAGTTTGCCATATGTAAGAACTTCTACTAAACACTTCTACAAATTATGTGCTCACCTTGTCGCATCTTTTCGTTTGAAAATTGAGTTCTAATTACACGTCACAGTTTCGAAACTATGATTTTTCTTTGCGGAAGTACGTGTTATATTCTGTAACAGTGACCGCCAAATCGTCGATCCCGAGCTACTTGTAGCTTGCAGGGTAATTCTGAGTAGATCGCGGTCGTGCTCAAGGTTGCACCTAGACTTGTTATTTAGATCTGAGACAGATGACCCCAGAAAATAGTTTCTTGCATACTCCCGCGCCGTGGAGCGAGGAATACAGGGAGATGACATGACGTCACAAACTTGAAGCAACGAACTGCCATATTGCTGTGTCCAAAACGCTTGTAGGTGTCCTTGTGTTGATGTGTGTTATTTGTCATAGATTTTAATATTTAAAGCCTTGATCGAGTTAACAAGCTTTCGTAACAGTTCGTCATGGTTATTTGTGTGGCTTACTGCTGTACAAATCATTCGGGGAAGACGCGAATTACATTTCTCACTTAAATTGTTACTTTATATGGTTTGGAGAACATAGTAAAATTTGAAGATGTTGGTTAATTTTCGTGATTTTTCTCTTCTTAGCAAAGAGGAGAGCACTGTGAATAAGAGTTGTGCGAAAATACAACTGGAAGCCTAGAACATGCAGCAAGAGATGCTCGGTAAAGTTTCAAGAAAAGGATTTTGATAGAACTTCTTTATGATACACACGTTTGTGCAAACTCGCAGTTCCAACCATTTTAGCTGCTATTCTACGACACCTAAGAGAAGTAAATTGTGCAAGAATAATTATTCACTGAATATGTCTTCAAAGGGGTAACTAACATTATTATTTTTGAGTCTCCTATAAAGAAACCCGAATGTTTTGAAGTGATGACATCAACTGTATTACTGGCCCATCTTCAAAATCCTAACTTTAGAACCTCCTCTTTTGACTTCAGGTGAGAGTTCTTTATGTAAGGAATTTTTTAAAAAAAATTTATTTCTTCTTGTTCAGCATTTCTGCTTTTCAAGGGTGTTTACATGCGATTTCAATAACGTTTTAGGACGATAAGTTTGTTAGATAAGAAAGAATGAGTTGTGTGTGTATGTGTGTGGGAGAGAGAGAGTGTGTGTGTAATAAAGAGAGAGAGAGAGAGCAAGAGATTTATATTTTCAGATAGCGAGGCTTTAAAATGTCTTTAGGGTAGCATGAGTGAATTCTGTGATTGGCTGTAATTTTCACTTAGATGGTAAGTTGCTGTGGCTGGGGATTCTGGTAGCAACTCATAGAAGTTTTTTGAAATTGTGATAATATAGTCTTGAATCGATTCTATTTTTAATTCTCTATGTAGTTGTTTGTTACTTATAAACCACGGAAGTGGTGAAATAAAAAGTAACAATATAGTACGACAATGCGCTTTTTTAATCATGTAGTTGATATGGTGGCCACACATCAAATATTGTGACAACATTAATTCTAAGAATATTTCGTAATAATTTGTGCATCACATGATCGTTAAGAATGTTAGCACAGTAAAGTTTTTATTTATTTGCATACTTTTGTGAGAAATCTCAAAGGCAGAAGAAAAAGATTTAGTAATGAAATATTCTTGACGTTTATAGTTTGAGGTTATTTTGGTATTCTTGTACTGAAAATACTGAACAGTGACTCCACAATTTGTATTGAAGCTTCTCCGTTTTATTTATTATTCTCTTCAATATTGCGAATATTATTAAACTTCATTGAAAATGGGTACTACCCATTTACTATCGTGTTTGACAGACATGTTTTGGGCACACCAATATGGCAGACTGGCTTCACTTGCGGAACACGGCAGAGGTTGGTAATGCAGACTCCAATATTCATAGATCCATATTCCGTGCAGTAATTTACCCATTGTTACCAAGCTAGATTTGTGCTAATGTTCAGACAAAAAAATAAAAGACTTATCAGTTTAATGTGGAATGGGAAACCCATTGCAGTTTCGAGGTAAAGATGAAAAAAAATTGCTGGAAACATTTTAGATGTTGCTTCATTCTTAACAAAGATGGACAAGGATGACTGACATTTCACAAAAGGTTGCAAGTTCATCACAATTATCACCAGAAGCTACAGAAGTAGTATGAGTATAGTCGAAGGGCGTTTCGCAAAAATAACTCCTTCAATTTTTTGATGAATTCTGTTTATTTGCAATTTATTTCTACATAAATATTAGGCAAATGGTTTAATAGTAATATTTACATGAGTGGAAATGTTACTGAACAGTAGCTTTGCTATTGAAACAATTTGGTACGTTTTATCTAGCGGTTTATGGCGCTGTAGTCTTCTCGTTTCTTCATTGTTGTCTAAGAGCGACATGATGTAGATGATTTTCCAGTCTTGTGTGATATTTCTGACTCGCGGACGTTATTTCTTCTTTGATGGTCTTGATTTTAAGGCCGTTGTAGAATACTTTATTGCTGACAGACCAGGGTGCGTTTGTTACTGATCGAAGATATTTACACTAGAATCGCTGAAGAATTTCGAAGTTGGAGACGGCGCGCCGTAGATCCGTATAGGTTATAGGATACTTTTATATGTAAGTATTTTGTTTGACAATGATAGTTGGGAGTGTTTGCCGTTGGACATTGGTAGTTTTTAGTTTTTATTTCTAGTTCTTGTCTTTTCTTTTTTATAAGAACCTTCCATGTTAAAGTTCTATCCAAATGAACACCTGAGTATTTAACTTCTTTACATTGAGGGATATGTTTATTGTTATTGCTGGACAGTCGCCTATTCTTAGGGCGAAAGTCACACTTTTGATTTTAGTTCGTTGATTTTAATGTGCCAAGGACAAAGACACTGGTTAATTGTTTTTAAGTGGGTTTCTACTGCTTTTGATACTGATTGATTTTGAACAAATGATTTTGAATGAAGGTTTTCGAAAACTCCAAAATTTTCTGTGAATAAGAGTTTCAAGTTTGGAATTTACAGTAGCACTTAAAAGCTATTTTCTTAAAAATGGCTCCAAATTTTTCAAAGAAAATTGCCCTTTAGAAGATTTTACTGTTCTTTAATATTCTTAAAATAATATTTCCTTTCTATTAGGAAACCAAAAAATTATGAAAATTTCAAAATAATGTAGTTTGGGCGGCAATAGATAGCAACTGGCAAGAGTATGTGGCAAGTCTGAATAGGTAGCCGAAACGAATGGAAATAGAAAACTAATATGGGAAAGCCTGTGCCTTTCTATAGCACCACTAGTTTAAATATCTTTCATGGCGTTAATATGCACATTTCCAGAGATTGGTATAGGTTATTGCATTTGTGAGTGAAGGCTCATCAAATTATTCGAAGGCACGAAACATTCTTGTTAAAAAGAGCTTTAAATTTCGCATTTACACTAGAGTTTAAACGATATTTTCTAAAAAGCTGCTCCAAATTTTTCAATGAAAATTTCAATATAAGACAAGGTTTTACTCTTCTTTAATATTTTAAGAGTAGTATTTTGGGTTAAAGTAGGGTGTACGGTGCACCCTCAGAGAAGCGATGTGGCGGGGGGGGAAGGGGGGGAGGGGAAGGGAAGGGAGGGGAGGGGGAAGGGGAAGAGGCGGGAGGGGGCAGAGGAGGAGGACGATAGGAGTCCCCATAAGCCCTCCCTCAAATTACGCCACGCGCTCTGATAGAAATGAATAAAACTTACCGAAAGGCGGTTTTTAAGGTAGGCGCCATCAAGGAAAGACAAAAATTGATACCTGAATCACACTCAACCTGCTTCCCGCGACAATGACCCCTTCCGCACTGAACACTTTCGCGCATGAGAAGTGGCCTCTTTCTTGCTGCACTTCCACTCGAACACATCACTCAATTACTTTCGCTTGGCCAACCTCATCGGACACTTACATAAAGGACACGAAAAGCCTGCAGCAATCAAACCACGTTCTTGCGCCCATTCAATTATAGCCACACACCCTTTCCGGCGCAACGCGTAAAAAAAAGGCACATTTATTCTCACAATCGTAGAACAAACACTCGAGACTCAAAAACACAAATCACGAAGAATTTGAAGAACGCAAGAAACGTAACTGCACAACAGCTACCCCAACACAGAAAATCAGTTGCACACCCACCATGTTCCAACCAGTATTTCGGAATGAAACTCAGGCAAGAAATTGCCTCCCCTAACTTATGACGTCACGTCCGTGACCAATTACGAACCATCAAAATTATTTCAGTAGTGTATTTATTACAATTTATTTAAATCGTCCACGCCGAAGGCGTGGGCGGTTTCGCCGGCGAGGCTGCCGCGCGCGCGGCAGCCTCGCCGGCGAAACCGCCCACACTTTGCTTTTTATGAGTATGTAAAAAGTTATCGTATTGCTCCCCACCCCTCCCTGCCGAATGGTTCCCCTCATAATCCCCCAAATACCCCTCGTCCCCTCCACCGTGGCTTTCCCCCTCGCCGGAGCGGCGCGAAGGGCTAATTTGAACGACTTCCTTAGGTTGCACCGTACACTAGACTTCAGCCGTATTTTGAATCTACCATTAGGAAATCGAAAAATTGAGATAACTTCAAAAAAAGTTATTTTGGAGGCAGGAGTTGACAGCTGGCAAGAGAATGATGGTACACCTTAAAGCTAGCCCACAGCAAGGTAATTAGAAAACTACTAAAGTCTGTGCTATTCTGTTGCACCACTAGTTGAAAATTTCCACACCAAGGAGTTTCATACTGTTACAATGAAATTTATTCCGGCGATTAGAAATATTACATTATACTAATTATTAAAATCACAGAACTATACCTGCATTTTCACCTTGAGTATTCAGTGGAAGCCGACATGCACTGCCATCAGAGCCACAAGACGTCGTGGCATGGATTCAAAAAGAGCCTAAATATGCTGCTGGGAAGACACCGCCAGGCGGCATCTATGCGTCACCACAAAGCATCGACAGTGGCTGCTGGAGGACCAGAACGAACAAGTTGCCGACCGATCATATCCCAGACATGTTTGATGGGCAACATGTTAGGCGAATACCGACTGACGGCTCTACACCGACTGAGTGGCGGAACACTGACCTGGCCTGTCACACAAAGGAGAGCTGCTAGGCCAACGTGCACGCCATCTCTATGCAAATTCAATAACTTCTTATGGATTCTCTGTTCTACACAGCCACCTGTTTTTAAGTGATTCCGACCATTCCTTTTGGGCGTTGCAATTTTCACAAATATCCCTGTAGAGGATTTACATTTAATACAATAGAACCGACCGACAAATAAATCCATAAAATTACGTTGTTTCTGATTTGTCTTCTCTGATTAGAGCAGAACCCATACACCAGGCCTGTACAACGCCTTCTCCCGCGAGCCTTCTGCACTTGCGAGCCGATCGTCTGCCCGCGGCAGCGCCGAAAGTGCAAGTAGTGGGGAGTGGGAAGCTTTGCGGGAAGAAGAGAAGTCTGACGTAGCACGACGCGGCGCGTATATTGAATGCTTGGACGTCTAATACAATCCATGCTGCAAAATCATATGCCCACTTGTTTAAATGGATTATGTTTAGTATTTCAAGTTACAAGGGCCATAATTCACTGTTTACGTTCTGTGCACTGCTGTATTTGTTCTGTGCATCCACCTTTGCATCCACCACTGTATGTATTTTCTTATACTATTTTTTTAAAGTAACATGCTCATTGTGACTCATACGCAATATTTGAAAGCAGTAGCTTTAAAATAAAAGAAAAAATATTTAATTCTAATATAAATTTGCAATTTAATACTTGATTGTTCACCAGGAATGTTATAACCTCCAAATCATAGTAAAATAAAGAAAGTTATGAGAGCAATATAAAAATATAATATGAGGCATTTCCAAGAAGGGTAATGTTTAACAGCACATATATTTGTGACCATTTTTTCCCATTATGAAACTGAATAAAAGAGATCAACGAGGACACCTCTGTGACGATATGTTACGGACAATCATAACATTATCATGGGTATTGTTAAATATAAAGCAAAGGGATTCATATTTTTATACGATGTCGTAAAGGGCTCTATACTCTTGTCAGAAATTAGAGCAGAAAATAATCACGATTTTTCAAGAACAATATATTTTTGCTTTAATAAAACCATCTTATTCAATTAAACATAGTTAATGAAAAATAGTTTATTGGTGTCATCATCAAATAAAACCAATGCAGTATCATAATTTTGTGTTAAGCAAAACAGTAAACTTGTAATTACATCGTAGCAAAGCGAATTATATTATCATCCATACAAGCAATTATAATACTTGGTGTCCAAATTTAATATGTATAATTTGTTGTAGTATCATATTTCGCCCTGTCATATACCAACAACAAACATTTGTAATAGGCAATATTACTTGAACTGGGCATGGTTGGCTGGCTTGCTTATGTGACTGACGTGCTGTGGCTGTGCTCCAATATTTTACTAATTTTCAGCTACTTTTCTACATATTTCAGGTTACTTTTGCTGTTAAACGGTCTTCTTTACTTGTCTACTTGTTACAGATAAGCTGAAAGAGATTTATATTGTCCGAAGCAGTGAAAAAGAAGTAATCCAAATATTTGGATTAAAAGACGGCGTAACGGACAAACGTTTATTTGAAGATCTTGCTCTCAAAATTACCTTCGTATGGAATTCGTGGTATTGCCCTAGATTGGATAACTTCTTACCTTAAAAATCGGACTCAAAGACTAGAAATACCATACTGGCAGGAAAGGACATTACATACTTATATTTTCAATCCCTTGCCAATTGAGCATGGGGTCCCGCAAGGTTCGATCTTAGGTCCTATTCTCTTTCTGTTATATGTAAACGATATGCCCTCATCTATTAAAAATGGAAGAACGGTTCTGTTTGCTGATGACACGAATGTTCTTTGCAAAAAAGAAGCAGTAAATAGTACAATTTCAGAAGTTTCAAATTGGTTTAATAATAACAAATTAATTGTTAACGAAAGAAAAACTGTTTCAATGCATTTTTGCATCTCAAATCGGAAATCGCATGTTCCATTGAAAATGAACAATATGCAATTAGCTGATGTTGAGGCAACAAAATGTTTAGGTCTTTCGATCCAATCAAACCTGAAATGGAATGTACATATAACAGAATTAAACACTAAATTAAGTTCATTATGCTACGCATTCAGAATTCTTTCAAATTCTGTCAGCCTTCATGCAGCTCGTTGCGTTTACTTTGCAAATGTGCATTCCCGCCTGAGATATGGCATAATATTCTGGGGAAGCTCACCCTGCAGTATTCAGACCTTCAGATTGCAAAAAAAAAATTATTCCAATAATGAAAAAATGCCTTCCACGTGATTCCTGCAAGCCTCTTTTCATTGAGCTGGGAATCTTACCATTGCCTTGTCTATTTATTTACGAATCTGTAATATTTGTCAAAAATGACCTACTTAACGGAGGGAACATATTTTCATGCAATATTAATATTTATAATTACAACACACGCCGTAGAAATCACGTGCATCAAGTGTCAGTATCAACAGCTCAGTACAAGAAATCAACATACAATACACGTACGTTACTTTAAAACGCATTGACAGATGACATAAAACAATTAAAGTCGGTACACAAATTTAAGTTTAAAGTGAAATCTTTTCTGCTGCAAAACTGTTTCTATACAATTAGAGACTATACTGATCGTGAAAAAGAAAAATAATGTTTATTGTAACAAAACAAAGATATGTAATGAATTAGTTTACGTTTGCATTGTATACATTTAAAAAAATATTTAATACGTCTGTAACAAGTAATGTACTTCAGCTTCCGGGTCAATGACCCCCATCTCGATCAGGTTTTGTCCAGTTTCCCTGATCCATTGAGCAAATGCTGAGATGGCCCCTTGTTTTGCTTCTGGACGTAAATGTAGCTTCACTGTGCGCACGTTTTGTTGAGCACTCCTTTTGCTTGTAGTTCATTTACAGTTGAAATTGATTTTCTATAACTCGGGAACAAACATTTTTCAAATATTTTTATTTTTTTTCTAAAATCATTATTTTCTAAATTCATTTTTTCATGATTTTTTTAATTCTGGCCCTCAAGAAAATGTGCGCAGATAAATTTTTCCCCACACGTCACATACAGTTTTTACTGTTTTTTGACAAATAAATAAATAAATAAAAAAACTGTACGTGACCGTCATGTTCTCGCTGATTGCTCTTTAAATTTACGCGCTATCGTTGGAATTGCGCATTCTAATTGCTGGTCCCCACTCCTACAGTGAGTCTCATCCCCACCCATCATCGATTCTCGGATTTGCCCCCGAGTTGCCCGCGCGCAGCACCTGACGTCAGTGAAAGTGCAAAACGCTGTGCAGGCCTGCCGTACACTAATATAGTAACTAGTTCGTATAGAAATACTGCATAGTTGTTTGAAGCGAATGACACCCTCAACGGGCGATAGTTCAAGCCTGAAGTAGGTAAGGGGGATATTTTTACATTAATGCAGTACGAACAAATGCATGTAATGTATCTCCCATCGAATTTAAGTAAAATGTTTAACTTTGAATTCTGAAATACTCATTTATTATTTTATTTACAAAAATTATCCAATGATCAGCTAATCAGAAGCTACTTCGGGCTAGGCGATTTTCACCTGTAGATGGATCTGAAAGTGGTACGCAACATTTCTACAGATCGCCTAAAACCAGGTGCCCAGACGTACCCATAAGAAATTGAAACCACGGATTTGATGATTGCAAACAACTAGATCTCCAAAAATTGAAAAATTTCACACATTAGATTAGAAATTAGTTTTTTTTTCAATTGCTCGTAAATTTGTGATTATATTAAACTCGCGTATACGAAGGGGCACTCGTCATCCATGACACCTTACTGACCTTGAAAACTTTAGAGCACTGATATTAAGATCGGTGCCATCAAGGGACTCTGTGGCACGGGTAGCACAACGAAATCACCCCTCCACGCAGTTGGCCACATACAAGAGAGTAGTAGGTAGTCAAAGTCGCCCTGAACGCTTTTACGCTTTAGACATGAAATATGAGTAGGAGGGATTTAGATAAATACATTTAAAATCGTATATTGTAATTGTTTATATTTTCACTTTACCGTATACGTACGTATATAAGGAGTAATATACGTAGTACAGGGAAAGTTATGTAATGCTTCGCAAAAAAACGGTGCATTTTCGGCAGAAAAAAGAATTCATTGCCCAGCGTTGATAATGAAGAGTAGATAAAACCAGTTGCTAAATTTAGAAAAAAATTCCCCAACACGTGGTGTACCCAGAAAACCTGTTTATGGGTTCTTTATACCGAAAAACCAATTGAACGCAAAACGTCCGTCCGTCCGCCCATCTGTCTGTCTGTCCATCAGCCAGTGAACAACACTAGCGCCTAAACCATACGTACGATTTCTTCCCCCATCGATCTCTCGAGGCGCCGCGAATTTGAAAAACTTTCTTCAAAATTTGGGGGGACTTTACATGAAGCCCCCAGACATTTTCAAAATGTTCTCAAAAACCACTCCAAATTTTTCATTAAATTTCGTGTAAGAATATAATAAAATACACTTATAAAGGTGGCATACATCCTAATTTCACGGTTAACACTGAATTTTCGAAAATTGCAAAAGTTTTAATTTTTCGGCCTCTTTCTTCAACTACAAAATTGCAGATAGAGATTTTCCCTTCAAATAAATTTGTTCTCCAAAGTGAGTTCTTTCTTTAAGATCCTGTACATTTTTTTGAAAATTTTAGTAGTTTTCATTCAATATTACATGCAATATGTGAAATTTAAAAAATTACAAAACAAGATTTTTAATAATAATACCGAAAAGACTATGCTGTTGTAATACCGCTAGTGTTATTTAACACAATATCTTTTAAAAAGCGATGCTGTTAAATTTCACTGCTCAAGATAAAATAAGATATATTTGTCTCAAGATAAACATATTATAAAATGCATTGTTGTGAAGCACATGATTATTCATGTAGGCAACAGGAATATGGTTTATTGTTATAGATTGGGTTTTAGAAGACACTGGGTGCTAGTTTTAAGCTGCTTAATGAAGAGAGATTTGCACACGAAGCTAATCTTTTAGAGATACATAATTTGCTAAATTGTTCATATCATTTTACAATACCGTTATAACTTGTACGAAAAACTTCGTGCCATGAGTTGTAAAAGCACATGTTTATTTTGTCTGCTCTTCTTTTCCGCAATCGGTCGGCCAAGGGGCCTCACCCCAGCTGTTCTTTTTTTCGCGACCTTGCAGAAGGCAAAGGCTTATCGTTAGAGCGACCATTACCAGGGTCCGCCATCGGCGGAAAATACGGTAGCAAAAGACAATCATTTCTTCGCCGCGCAACCGCCGAAAGATATGATAATTTAGGAATGCTCTAAAGCAGCGATGTCAAGGTCTCCTACTGGTGGCAGCGTCACACATCGTCACACCGTAACATGCCACGAGCTTCTTAGGGCTACAAGTGTCGGAAAAGGAAACCATCAGTAGTATCCCCGCCGTTTTCGAACGTGGGATCATACGGTGCTACAGAATGGCACCGACATTCCCGTATTAGTTTTCTATTTCCTTTGGTCTCGGCTAGTGATTTGACATATACACTTGCCAGCTGCCATCTATCGCCGCCCAAATTACTTTCTTTTACACTGTCTTAATTTTCCGGTTTCTTAATAGTAGACCGCTAATATTATTTTAAAAATATTAAAGAACAGTGAAACCTCGTTCTAAATGGCAATTTTATTTGAAAAATTTAGAGCCATTTTTAAGACAACGGCGTTTCATCGCTACTGTAAATGCGAAATTTGAAGCTCTTTTTCACAAGAATCTTTTGTGTTTTCGAAAAAAACTGCGTTTGAAGTCATTTAAAACACTTTAACTCATAAATAGAATCGTGTATAAAATTGTAGAAAATAAGATATATAAGATATATTATAAGATATTAACGGTGTGAAAAATCTTTCAAAAAAATTACATTCGTGTAATTTTTGGAAAAACAAAATATACTCCAAAATGAACTTTATGTCATATTAAAGATTGACACTATCCGTTTGAAAAGTTTGAAGAAAAAATTTTGGGCCATTTTTGAGAAAATGGCGTTTGATCGCTTCTGAAAATGCGGTAGTTTGAGTTAGTTTTCACAGAAAACGATTGAGTTTTCGAGAAACGTTACTTGACATTATTTGAAGCACACATACTCATAAATCTAATAAGTATATAAAGGCGGCGTACGGCCATCGAGTTTGTCGCTTGTTTACCGCTCTTCGTGAGCATGGTAGTGACCGCCGGCGTCCCCACTCTACGGTTGCCCTCGGGTTGACCAAGGCGAGAATCGACGCAAGGCCGAACCGAGCGACCCACCGCCAGCCTATCTGCCTTGACTACCGCCTTGGCCGCCGCCGTCGCTGCCTACCACCTCCCCCCCCCCTCATGGCAACGACCGACATAGTGCTGGACTGCGTAGCCGGTGTTAGGATGAGACGGTGTACTTGCAACCAGGACTAATAATAAACCACTGTTAATAGCCAACCAGGTGTTCGTCTTTCTCGCGTCACAAACTCCCTCCCATCTATGTCCTCACGACAGTACTATCCCTTCCAAAAATTTAAAGAAAAAATTTGGAGCCGTTTTTGAGAAAATGGCGTTTGAGCTTTTCTGCGGAATGCCGAAAATGCGGAATTTGGAGCTAGTTTTCACAGAAAACTGTTGCGTTTTTGACAAGCTTTACTCGACATTATTTAGAGCATATGTACTAGTAAATATAATAATGTGAACAAATTACCGCTAATGTAAATATTAGCGACGTGAGAGACGAGTCAAAAAAAACATTTTTGTAATTTTTGAAGAAACAAAATGGAGCATTATGGCGTTTATGTCATCTCATAGAGTACATTAGAAACTATTCTTATCAAAAGTTTTAAAAAAATTGGAGCCGTTTTTGAGAAAATCTTGCTTTTGTAATTTTTTTTAAATTGCACATATTGCACGCAATGTTGCGCCAAAACTACTGAAATTTTCAAAAATATGTTCAAGAATTTAATGAAAGAACTCACTATGAAGAACAAATTTTATTTTAAGGAAAAATCTCTATCTGCAATTTTGTAGTTGTTGGAAGTGACCGAAAAAAATTAACAATTTTGCAATTTTCGAAAATTCAAAACTAGACATGAAATTAGGACCTATGCCACCTTTATAAGTGTATTTTACTCTATTCTTACAAGAAATTTCAAGAAAAAATTTGGAGCCGTTTTGAGAAAATTTTGAAAATGTCCGAGGGTCTTCAAGTAAAGTCCCCCCAAATTTACGGAATCTTTTTCAAAATCTCAAAGCTTTGAGTCGAGCCAGATCGGCAGAGGTTTCTTCAATTTGAAAACAATACCACGTATATTAGTGTTCATAGGCGCTAGTGTTCATAGGCGGACGGACAGACGGACGTTTTGCTTTCAATTGGTTTTTTGGTATCAAGGACTCACAAAAGACGAATTCTGGCTACATCACGTGTTAGGGGATTTTTTTTCTTAATTTAGCAATTGGTTTTATCCACTTTTTCGTTATCAGGACCCGGCAATGGATTTTTTTCTGCAATTCTGAAAACTCCCTATCTGCAATTTTGTAGTTGTTGGAAGAGACCGAAAAAAATTCAAAATTTTGCAATTTTTGAAAATCCAGAGCTAACCATAAGATTAGGACCTATCATATATTACTCCGTATATACGTACGGGACTAGATAATCGAATAATCTTGTGGATAAAAGAATTTCTTTCGGGGCGCACTCAAACAGTCAGGATAGGCGATAAATATTCATCAAAAGTCGTTGTAACTTCTGGGGTCCCCCAGGGGAGTGTGCTAGGGCCACTACTATTTTTAGCGTTCATTAATGACATTGCAACTGGAATAAAATCGGAAGTTAGACTTTTCGCCGATGATTGTATAATATATAGGAGTATTGGCTCATCTTCGGATGAAAATGTTTACAGAACGATCTAAACTGTTTATGGAACTGGGCGTGCAAAAATAAGATGGAGTTAAATCCGGAAAAGAGTAAATTCATTTGTTTTACCAAGTGTCGTTCAAATGTACACTCCAATTATGAATTAGGAACCAACGTCATACCACGTGTAAAAAGCTGTAAGTATTTGGGTTTGGTCCTGAGAAGCGACTTGGATTGGTCGGATCATATTAACAATACGGTAAAAAAGTCCTGGAGAGCACTTCACTTTGTAATGCGTATCCTAAAAAATAGTAGTCCAAATGCCCGATACCTAGCATATACTACACTTGTTCGTCCTATTTTAGAATACGGATCAGCATGCTGGGACCCGTACAGGAAAGGGCAAATTGAGGCGTTAGATAAAATTCAAAAACGGGCCGGTAAGTTTTCAAATCATGGGCGCATTGTTGATGAACGAGAAAAATGGGAGTCCTTATCTAAGAGAAGAGAACGGGCGCGTTTATGCGTAATGTACAAGACTTACAGAGGAGACACAGCATGGGCAGATATCGGTAAGAAATTGCATAAACCAGATTACAAAAGCAGAGGTGACCATCCGTGGAAAATACGATGTAGAAAGCAAAGAACTGATGTATGTAAGTTCTCCTTTGTGAATCGCACTATAGTAGATTGGAACAAACTACCTGCAAAAGCACTGGAGGCTCTTCCTTCTAATGTAGGCAAATTTAAAAACATACTAAATTCTATTTAGATCACTATCAATACTGAGACAATTACCTTTATTATTATTATTATTATTATTATTATTATTATTATTACTGATATAAATATCAACATTATTAACACTGCTTTTAGCTTTGGTATAATTCTTAATTTATTATTATTATTGTATATAGTTTTTGTTATTTTTATTATTATTACATATTAGCGTTATACAGTGAAGTGAAGTGAAGTGTAGTGTAGTGAAAGGGAAGGGAGTGTAGTGTAGTGAAGGGGAGTGCAGTGTAGTGTAGTGAAGTGAAGTGAAGTGTTAGTGAAACTAGTAGTCAATTTAGAGATAACTAGAAATTAATTAGAACTAGGATATCCTCTAATTCTAATGGTAACTATAATTATTAATGGTTTTTATTGTTCTAATTCTAATTGTCATGTTTGCCACCGAGCATTAGCTCAAAGCGAACTAATAAATCTATCTATCTATCTATCTATCTACGTATGTATTTGGGAAACTAAAATGTGGCTTAAAGAGGTGGAGCCACAGGTATACCACGAGGGTACACAAAAGCCGGTGCACAGCCTTCAAAAGTGCATTGACCTCAAGGGCGATTATGTGGAGAAATGATTTTGGCACTTATCCTATAAATTGTATTAAAATATACTAGCGTACCCGTGCGAGAACTCTCGCTTGGTAAACCCCACCCTTTCCTTATCCATTTGTCTATCCTTTCCATAAAAAAGGAGAGGGAAGGAGAGGAACGACTAAAGAACACGGAATATCAAACAAAATAACAATGCAATTGATGTTGGAAACAAATTTTCAATAAAAGTTTATTCAGCATTATAGAGAGATGTTCTTGGAACATTTCATACTTCTTTAAAAACAACATTTAAAGAAATTATTCAATCTTCCTTCAGAGTTAGCTTTTCGCTTTTGTTGATAGTCACAACAATAATAGAAAAGTTTTTTACTCTTGCGACAGCCAAGTAAAGTAGTGCGAAAATACCGGATCGGGCAAGTACAGACCTACTCTTTGCAATACTGTTTAACATTCCTTGATTTGTAATGAGGAACCGAGGGGGTTTGGAGAGTCAGGGTGCCAGCTTGCTGGGGCGCGAAAACTGAAAAATTGTTTGAATACTAAAAAATATTGGATTATTTTCTGCGTTCTTACGTACCTCAAGAAAAGCAACTTCGAGCCAAAAATCAAATTAATATTTTCACATTTGAGTACTTAATACCATTTATTGCAATTAGAAACATTTTAGTAGGCTTAGACTTCACTTTGGTACATGGGAATGTTGCTCAAACGATGTTTGCATATTGAATATCTTAACGAACTGTCACCTTGAGTTTAATATCAAACTGTGTATTATTTACAATATGCGTTTGCAGCTGGGCGTTGATGTACATACTTTCAGATACCGCCAACATTTAAATCGTGCGTTTGGACTGCGATAGTTGGCAGTTATCGATTGACTTACGCTATTCTTTCTATAATTTTAAATTTAGGTGTTTTTTTAATTAATTCACACAGTATTGTAGGCTGGCGCGTTTTGATTTTTGTTTTCCATTTATTTCAAGCTATTTTACTTTAGTTACTTTAAAAAGTTTGTTCCTTGTGTTATGCCATAGCACAAGATTTCCCCCACTACCTCCTTGTACCTCTCTCTGTACCCACTCGTTTCGTTAATTACTACAACATTACTATGGTGAAAATTGCTATCTTCGCAGCTTCCACATGTAAAAAATTTTTTACAGGCTGAAAGCCTACCTGAAGAGTCTTGAACTAGGACGAAACGTTTTTACTACTCTAAATGCTTATCCTTTGCGCCTCTGCGCTAGGGTCACCCTGCACGCACACTTGTGCGGTAGGTGGATATGGCGCCACGCCGCTATACCCTTTTTCTCGAATGAGAAAAGATGAAAGCAGTTGAAAGCAACACACCTCTTTACATCCACTTGTCGTTGACCGAGTGTGCTTAGGTCAGGATATTTTTTTCAATATTTATTGTGGTCTCACCCTAAACAAATTACTAATTTAACAATTAGATTAATTATTCACTCAGATGATTCTAAAACATTTTCCCGCGTATAGTCTAATATTGCAGTATCATTCGGCAAAAAGAACTTCGCTCTATTCCTGAAAGAAAACAAAGAAACCGGAGTCAGAGAAAATTTTCATTGATTGATTAGTGATTCCGGGCGCATCAACGGTTAAGGTTATTATTCCCGTAAGTGCAGTGCATGTCCCCCAGGATTGTGGCGGTGATTATCCCCCGCTGGATGGTGAGATCCGGCGCCAACCTATAAGAAACCATCCATAAAAACCCCGTAATTGTATTACTAATTGATAGTACATTACACCTTAGTCCTGTGTCAAACTGATATGATTTAAGACGGAAACTATCTCAGATGATGGAATTGGAGAAAGCAGACGCGCATACAACGCGCATGCAACCGTATCTGCCTGTAGTCTTTTTATTTATATGACTTCCTACTGTGGCATTGAAGACTCCCATTATAATAATGTTGTCCTTGAGGTTTGTCGTAGTCAATAGTTCTTCAATTTCTTCATATATCAATTCTAAATCTTCTTCTTCTGAACTTGTGGTTGAGAAATACACTTGATTCAGAATCAGGTAAACCGGTTTCGTTTCAATTCTTACCATTATTAACCTGCTGTTTACGTGGAAGGTATTGGTGACGTTCCCACCATTGGGCCCACTCTCCTTTCAATAATATTGCAACACCATTGTTTCCTGTTTTTGTATCACCACTGTATATCATCCTAAATTCATTGTTAAAATCTCCTTTCCCTGACCATTTAATTTCTTATAAACCTAAAATGTCAATATGTTTATCTTTCATTATAGTTTTAATTTCCTCAAATTTCTCTATTTTTAGAAGTGTTCTTACATTCCATGTACCAATCTTTGTTATTCCTTTCATTGATTTTTCAGTTTCGTGACAAGGATACATGTATGTATGCATATATGTATGGAGTGTCCTATTATACGGATGTGAAGGATGGACGCTTTTAAAAACAGATTGGAGTCGTTTAGATGCTTGTGAGATGTGGTTGTGGCGAAATCTACTGAAGGTTTCCTGGACTGAAAAAATTTCAAATAACCTACTTTTTGAGAAAATGAAAGAGAATAGATCTCTACTAAAAAACATTTGGAACAGGAAAGCAAAATTCTTTGGACATATTTTTAGAAATAATAAATTCCTAATCACAATTTTAGACAGTAAAATAGTTGGAAAATGAGAAAGACTGAGACCTAGAATGAAAATTGTAGAACTACAAATCGAACTATATTTCAGAAATTACGCAGAGATGAAAAGGACCGAGGAAGACAAAATGTCATGGCGGCAGCGACAAGGCACTTTTTGGCCTGCATAACTCGGAAACAGTGAGTCCTATGCCCTTAGAACCTTGACGAGCTACAATCTTCACTTTAAAAAAATTACAACGTGCTAAGTGTTCGTACGAGTTCAGTGATTATAAAACGAAAAAGTATGTTGTGCTGTAGCATCACGCTTTTCTATCAACCTAAACGACTCATGTACTAGACTAAATCTATTCACCAGTGTCCTTTGGAGAAGACGTATGATGGTGCTGAGGAAATGAGCGGTATCTATAATGAAGTGCATATTGTAATTAAAACCAGGCCACCATTAACATAATTTGTAGCGCATTGTGGCGCTCGTTATGAGATTCTGAATATTAAGCAGAGTTGCGAAATTTCTGTCAATTCGAACAATGCAATGCATTGACCTCATGAGGTTTAGTGCTTGGTTTTCAGTCACTTAAAACATAAGAAAGTTTTGTTTCTGCAGTTGAATTTAAACCTGAAGGTATACAAATATATATTTTCCTCATTAAGACGATTGAGTTCCGAGGTGACTAAATTCCAGAAATTTTAAATAAATATGAAAGTATACTATATTTCGATTAAAACACCAAGTCACGTAGAAGCTCCCGATTGGACGACAGCGTCACAGCTGACCAAGTGTCAACTGACTTAATGTTTTAATCTAAATATAGAAACGTTATAAGAGATTTCTAAAACCGAAAAACAGCTGAAAGAGTTCCATGTCTAATGGATATTTCGAAAGCTGTACGATCCTTTTGACCCTATTATATGGATTAAATCTCAGACAGGAAACAAATACTGGCGTCACCTTACCAAAATAAAACTAGTGGTGCTCCAACAGCACATACTTTCCCGTGTTATTGGAAACAACTACGTAGGATTGAAATATTGCACTTTCTTCGCTACTAACATCTTAGCTATTATTAGGAAACGACCAAGTCAACCAAGAAACGAACAACTCACTCTTTCTATCGCAGTGTTGTCACAACTATGTGAATTCTACAACTGCATACAAATATAAGACAAAAGGTTTGTTAACTTGTATTGGAAAAAGAAGCCTGATACCATACAGATATATCAAGTTTCAACAATGACACGTAATTCACAGATATTCGCGACCGCGAAACGGAATTCCATTGTTGCATTCCCTGCATTGTCGATACTCCCTTAAAGAGATAGCAATTTTTATTTCAAATATAACATGTAATCCCACAATTAAGAAAACACTAAATTTATTCATCCATACCGTTCAGAAAAAGTTATAATAACATCGGTGTACTAACTTTAATAACTATTTATCTATTTATTTATTTATTTACGTCAAAAACAGTTAAAAACTGCGTATGACGAATATCTCATATCCAACCAAAGTCATCATCGTTCTGGTCTGCGATTCGAACTATAACAAAAAAGAAACACCAAATAACCATTTTAAGAGACTCAAATAAAACTGCCGTTTCAGATTCTGAAAAAGCGGGGCCTTTTGCATGACAATTTTATAGGTCATTTACTAATAATCCGATAAACAATTATTCATTTCATCTAAATGTATTAAAAAATCTTCAAAATCCATACTACATGGTTCCTGAACCTATCTAATTTGCGTCTCCGGCAGAAATTAAATTTATTATAACAAAACTAAAAAACAATAAATCTCCAGGGTTTGATGAACTTTTTAACGCAATATTTAAACGTTTCCTAAATTCCACCATTAGTTCATTGGCAGCAATATATAAGCTTGTTTTATACTAAATTACTATCCCTCAATGTGGAAAATAGCAATCATAATACCCATCCCTAAACCTCAAAAGGATCACACTAGATCAGAAAATGTTCGTCCAATTAACTTTTTATCTACATTTGCAACATTTTTTGATAAAATAATTCTACGAGAGTCACTAAATTTATTAATAAAACTAATTTACTTCCAAAATATCAGTTTGTATTTAGATCGAATCATTCTACAAGTTTTCTATCACAGCGTAAATTTCAAGTTCATGTTAACAATGTTTGTTCTACTGAATACAAAATCCACGCAGGAGTTCTCCACTCTCACCTATCCTTTTTAATATTTACGTTTCAGGCATTCCACATTTAATTAATTCACAAGTAGCCTTCTTTGCCGATGACACATCCCTATTCACTTCTCATGCAGACATTATAACTGGTCGTGATAATTTACAAGATGATTTAAATACTCTTGTTAATTGGTACAATAATTGGCAAATCAAGATCAATAGTCAAAAACCACAAGCAAAAATATTTTCTTTAAAACGAATCTCTCCAACGTATCCACTTATTATCAACTGTAAAGCAATCCCTTGGATTCCTAACAAGACTCCAATTACCTATCTTGGATTAGAACTGGATACTAAATTAACTCGTGAACCACACATTACGTCAATAATAAATAAAATTAATGCCAAGCTTCTAAAATTATACCCATTTTAAACAAAAATTCTCAACTCAAACTTTCGCAATTTTCGAAAATTAGGAGTTAACCGTGAAAATCGGACGTATACACCTTAAAACGTGTATTTTACTATATTCTTACAAGAAATTTTAAAAAAAAAAACATTTGGAGCAGGTTTTGAGAAAATTTTGAAAATGTCCGAAGGGCTTCATGTAAAGTACCCCAAAATTTTGAAGAAAGTTTTTCAAAACCGCGGCGCCTCGAGTGGAACCAACTCGACCGGGGAATATCCATTTTGGAAGAAATCGTACTTATGATTTAGGCGCTAATGTTGTTCACGGGCTGACTGACAGACGGACAGACGAACGGACGGACGAACGGACGGACGAACGTTTTGAAAAGAACCACTTTTTCGGTATCAGAGGACCCCAAACGTGTATTTCCATTGAAATCTCGAAATCAATTTTCCACAGCATTACACAACTTCCCCTGTGCGTGTATAACTCCATATATATACGTACGCATACAGGAAAGCAAAAATGTCTTGGCCTGACGGGAAACTGTGTAATTGAGAAACTTGATCCCTACTCCAAGAACAATGGTACTGTGTTGGAGCCAAGCGATACTATGGCCAAGCTTATTCTTCAGCTGGTTATTCTTCACTGACAATGTCCTGAATGGAACGATAGAGGCCAGAGAGAACCCGGCGCCACTAGATAGCGCGAGTTTAGCACTCCTTAGCGGGCAGCAATCGACTGCAATCTCGATCATCTGTGCATGCACATATGCAGAAAAGTGATGCGAAACTTGAACTACGCATGCGCAAAAGATCGATAACGCTGTCGATTGCTATAAGGGTACAAAAGTTCCCTAGTAGTTCCGAAAAGGAGGGAGGAACCATAAAGCTAGCGGCGATTCAAGAGAACAGAAAACTAACTTTGAGAGAAAGTCTGTGCAATTTCTTAGCACCACTAGTTTCCTTATAAGAAGACAGCATTACAAAATTATTGACAGGCATAAGTGACTGCCGATAACACAAATGACATACACTATTGGTTCTAAGTATTGTCAATTGCCTCGCTTTACGAACTTCTACCGCAACAATGATTTACAAAGTGCGGAATGTTCGCACGATTCCACTTAGATGTTTCTTCTCCTTCTTCTTCTTCTTCTTCTTCTTCTTCTTCTTCTTATTATTATTATTATTATTATTCCACTACATCACGACTAACGATGTTATGAATCTGCTCAATATAAAATCTATTCCAGGTTGCAACCAGCTACCTAAAGAGTAGATCTGGGGACTGTCGGTGCCTCTACAATACTGTGTGGCTGCTCCAAATAAAGCAATTTCTTGCACTTCAGTCTTTTCAATTACCTGGGAGTTTATCCGAGTTCTTTCACAAATTTTGCAGAACAAATCCCAGAGCTCCGATGACTATCAGTACGACCTGTGCTTTCAGCTGAACTCAATTTCCAAACTCTTGTATTTAAGACGTTTCTCTGCCTCCTTGGTAACGACGTTTTGATCGCAAGGTACAGCAACATCGACAAGTAGACACGATTTTTTCCTCCAAGTCCTGGATAACTATATCCAGTTTGTTTGCCGCTATCGTGCGATCAGTTTGGATTTGTTGGTCATACAATATTGTACACAATCCAACAGACGTCACCGGCTTTGGTGAGTGTTCGTACCACTTGGGGCATGTGTTTGGAACTTCGAAGGCCGTACAGATCTGCCAGTGGAGATAGGACGCGACACCCTGTCGCGTCCTTTCAAGTATTCGGTCGTTGTCAGGGTTGGACGAGCTGAGACAATATGATCAATGGTTTCTACGTGTCCCTGGCAAATGCGGCATTTATCATCTTGGGAAATTTTGAGAACCGCTTTATCATAATGTCGAGTTCTCAAGGCCTGATCTTGGGCAGCTATTACAAATGCTTCCGATTCTGGCTTCATTCTTCCCGTTTTTAGCCACATAAATGATTGATCTTTATTGATCTGTGCTCTGTCCATTCGTTTCAAATATTGTCCGTGGAGTGGTTTGTCTCTCCACGATTTCTTTATCATTTTTTGTGTCTCACATTTCATGTTAAGTAACATTAGAAGTTCAGTGTCTCTATCATTCTGCGTGTCTTGCATAGTTTTCTTTGCAAAGCTTCTTGCTACACTAACAATGCCTCTGTTTCCCAATCTTAGGTCAGATTTCATGACCTGCCTCATTAGAGGGTCATCTTGATGGCTGACTACATACTTTCCCATCCCGACTATTGCGTTGTGCCAGGAGGCCTCAATTGTCTGAGGCCTCTTCCTCCTTCCTTACGTGACACAATGTCTTTGTACATCAGCTCGAGGGTGGAAAACATGATGCATTGTTAGCAGTTTTCTGGTTTTTCGATCCATGATGCGAATTTCTTGCTCAGTCCAGTCCACTAGTCCAAAACTGTATTCGGCTACAGGCACTGTAGCTACAGGCACTATTTTATTCCTGGAATTCAGAGCGGACTGCAGGACCAGTCTGACTCTTCTGTAATACTCCTTGCGAATTCTCCTTTTCATGGTGTCGTTCGAGATGGTCTCACATTCTTCAATGCCCAGATATTTGTAAATTTTACCTGGCTCAAGATCTTTAATCACAGTGTGTGTATCAACTTCAGTGCTCTCTGACGTCAGTTTGCCTCTTTTTGAATTGATTTTTGCACACTTGTCAAGACCAAACTTCATGCAGATGTCATTGCTAAAGACATTCACGACAGTCACCATTTGGGAGAGAATCGCTTCATTCTTAGCAAACACTTTAAGATCATCCATGTAAAACAAATGTGATATATTTCATCACCATGGAGCTTGTAACCAAAGTCAGCTTGCGACAACTGTCTAGATAGTGGGATCAAACTAATGCAATACAGCAGAGGAGACAGTGAGTCTCCTTGAAAAATACCCCTATTGACCTGAATACTTCTGGTTTTTACTGCTTCCTTTCCGCCGTGTATTAGTAACCTTATTATTATTATTATTATTATTATTATTATTATATTATTATTATTATTATTGTTGTTGTTGTTGTTATTGCGAATTGGCCGGCTAAGACCACGCAGACATGCACCTGCACTTATTGAGTCTGTTTCATTTATCCCGTGGCAAGTGTATGTGACTTTTTGGGGGGGGGATCAGTATTATGCTGAATCCGATTTTTATCCACCAGGGTTGCTAGTCATGGGGAATGGAAGATGGAGTGATGATGATGCTGCTGCTGATGATGATGATGATAATGAAGGATGAATGGACGATACACACATACAGACATACACATTGCTGAGTCTATGGGATCTCCAGCAGGGCCCGCCTAGTCAGCATCGTGCCACCATCGGTTTGCATGCTGTCACCTCCAACGATGGCTCCAGATGTGCCCAGGCGCTCCGCGGGCAATGGCTCTTTTCCAAGGCTTCTGAAGTTTCTTTTCTCTATCAGAGTTCGGTGCGCCGTTTATACCTAGGCCAGGTATTATTTGCCATTGCCCTATTTTCCGTTTTAATCGACATAGCCCGACTCCTACGTGGCTTGAGATGACGTGCGCTCTGACGTAGGGTTGGGCTTTGGGAGACGAAGGAGGATTATTATTATTATGCCTACGCAGGACTCGAACCTGCAGCCTCCTCAGCGCAGACGTCGGCTGCCGCAACCGTCTGTGTGCCACGGAGCCATCATCATTATTATTAATAATAATAATAATAATAATAATAATAATAATAATAATAATAATAATAATACTTTATTGCACAAAAAAGTACAACGGCGAGTCTCAGTAATTAAATTACTGCTTTTCAGACTAACCACAAGAAAAATACAGATCATAAACATAAAATCAAAAGAGAATAAGAATAAGTTGAAAAAAAGCATAAATGTAAGTACATGAGGATTATAAATTGAAAAAGTTACATAAGTAAAATATAATTGTAAGTGTATAGCAGATAATATGAGACAATATAACATAACAGGAAACACTGAAGTAAAGCTAAACATCAAGAAGGTTACAGAAAATTTAACATAATACATCAAGAAACACTGAAGAAAGATTAAAAATTAAGTTTAATAAATTTACAAAGTTTTTCACAGAATGATTTGTAGGGAAGGGTTTTAAGCTCATGAGGGATTAAATTGTAGAAGTGTGGACCAAGATAGCTAAAGGATGCCTCGAATTTGGTAGTACGATGAACGGGAATAACAAGTAGGAAATTGGCAAATCGGGTAGTACGTGAAGCAGACTCATTTGATTGTGAAAAAAGTTTAAGCCGATCCCGAAGATAACTGGGAGAATTAGAGGAGAGCACAGAGTGTACCAGTAAACATAGGTGAAATATCCATCTCTTGTCTCATGGTCAACCAGTCTGATTTATCCATGAATGGTGATATATGCTCGTATTTCCGAACATTGAAACAGAACTTCAAACACGCATTCTGAATAGATTGAACTCTAGCAAAATTTCTTTGAGATAGTGCAGGGCTATAAACAATATCACTGTAATTAAATAAAGACAGTATGAGAGTATTGCACAACATTAGCTTGGTTGACTGTGTTAATTGGTTGCGATATTGATATAGGGATCTTAATCTCAAATATGCTGCTCTACATTTGATTAACACATGATGATCAAAATTCCATCCACTGTCCATCCATAAACCAAGATTTTTAGCAAGATCAACATGACCAATTGAATTACCATCAATTAACAGTTGAAAATTATCCGTATTTGCATTTCTTAGGCGATTTGTAGGGTCTAAAAAGAGATACACAGATTTATTAGGATTTAAAATTAATCCATTCTCCATAGACCATTTATGAATATTACCAAGATCCACATTTAAGCATTCAACAGCCAATGAAAGATTAGATGGGTGAAAGGAATAAATTAATTGAGTATCGTCTGCATACATCTGAATCACGGAGTTGAAGGATAGATGCATTAAATCTGCAACATAGATGTTAAACAGAAGGGGACCTAGAATGGAGCCTTGAGGTACCCCTCGAAATAAGATGCGTAGAGATGACGTTTTTGTAGCATCCAGGGTGCGTACGACCGTTGACTGAGAGCGAGCTGATAGGTAAGAACTGAACCATTCAATTGCAGATTCTGAGAAATTAAGGAAGCGCAGTTTAGATAATAGACGGTCATGACTTAACGTATCAAATGCCCTGGAGAAGTCCAATAGACAAACAACAGATACCAAATCTCGATCGAACGCTGTCAAGCATATATCAGACAGTAGAGTTAGTGAGGATGTAGTGCTGTAACCGCGTCTGAATCCAGACTGATTGTGAGGTAAAAGAGAATGTGTTTTCAGAAATCTCTGAATTTGTATCTCAACACACTTCTCAAGAATCTTTGACAGAAAAGGAACTAATGTTATTGGCCGAAAATCAGAGTAACTAGATGGGTTATTAACTTTAGGTATTGGAATCACGAGACCGTGTTTCCACGCAGACGGAAACTCAGACTTTTCTAATGAATAGTTGACTATATGGGTAAGATGAACGAAGCAAAATGGCAGGCACAGTAAAACCATGTTTCCAGAAATGCCATCCGAAGCAGCACTTGTCAGTTTAAGTGAGCGTACAACATTAAATAGATCTTCTTCAGAGATTGGCTTGAATGTAAAAGGGGGAAGTGAATTCACAACGTGGTCGCTTGGAGAAGACAAGACGTGAGTTGAACAACGAGGATCAGGGATGGAATCAACAAAGTGGTTATTTATGGAATCAGGATCCGAAAGCAAAGGAGTTGCAGGAACCAAATTGTCACATCGATCAACGTTAGCTAGCTTAAGTTTCTTCCATAGAATATCCGATTTCAAGGATGATAATGAGTCAAAGTATGCTTTCTCTTCAGAACGTAATAAACGCAATGTTTCATGTCGAAGCATTTGATACTTAGCCTTATAATATTCTCTTTCACAAGATGAGTGAGATTTTTTCATCTTCTTTTTCATCAGATTGCGTTTGCGTATCATACATCGAACATTTTTTGTTACCCACGGCGCCATAGAACGTCTAAAAGAACAGTTTTAACAGGGGCAAAAATATCAATAAGCTGTACAATAAGAGAAGCTAGGATAGATACCTTCTCATCTATAGATTGACCGTCAAAAATATCATCCCAGCGAACATTGGTAGCCACATCATTAAAATTATCAATCGGTATAGATCGTAGATCTCTGAACATTACAGTGTGCCGCAACTTTTGCTTAGGAAGACATTTAATTTTACAGGAAATTAGTTGATGGTCACTAATGCCTGCTGAGTCCGATACATCAACATCAGTCACTTCCAGGGAATCAGATACAAATAACAAGTCAATAATAGACGATGACGTAGCAGTCACACGAGTGGGTTCTGATATAATTTGTGAAAAATTAAAGAATTTTTGAAAATCAGCGACAAGACCATTAGCAGAAGATAATTGCGTCGATGTGATACCTATATCAACATTAAAATCGCCTAAGCAAACTATGGAAGATGTCATTATCACAATATTGGATATTATAGACTCTAACGTTGAAAAAAAGACTGAGGGCATGTAGCCAGGCGGCCTATAGGCAGTGACAATTGCTAAAGGCAAGTTGTCGCACGAGCATCTCAGACCATCTATCAATATGCCAACAGCCTCAATATGGGCGCTTGAATCTGAGGAGCTAGAAGCTAAATCTAGCACTGAATAATTCAGTTGAGATTTGAGGTAGATACATACACCACCTCCTCTACTTAGAGGACGATCACAACGAATAAGATTATGTCCATTTATCTGAATATTAGAGTCAGGAATATTCTCGCTTAACCAGGTTTCAGACATAGTGAACACATCAAAGTCATATAAGTACATGCAGTTACGCAGATCAGATAAATGTGCCGTTAACGATCGGACATTAAGATGAGCAATAGAAAACTCAGATGCAGCAGTACTGGTAACATAATTAGTTCGTTTGTTGGGGACGGTAGAACAAGGACAATGCAGTCACAATTGAGACAATTATTATTATTATTATTATTATTATTATTATTATTATTATTATTATACAACGTAACTGTTTAATACGAAACTATACGTTGCATGAAATTGTTTTTCTCAATGATCCTCGATCTCATAAATTAATAAAATGTGACTAGGTAATAAAACTTCTGTGCCTTCCTTCACAGCGCGTAACGCGTAGTAAAAACATCTTACAGATTCTGCGATGATATCCAGCTTCAATACGAAATCCAGCGCATTACAGGAATACTACGACAGACGTGAAGAATTTCCTACGACTGCACCGAATACATTCCTTCTCGCATTTGTCCAAACGCGAAGAAAGAAATCTTTTCTATCACTTCTGTTTCATCTTCAAGCTTTTCAACTCCTCTCGACACACATCCGGTGCCGTGAAAAAAGAAACACGTCCTCCGCGATGCTGCCACATTCTACGTGGCAGCATTTTCATTATATGTGGGATGCCCTACTTTACGTCGTTACGGGCGTTGGATCCAGCTCAGCCACAGGATCCCGTAATGACCGCCGTGGCGCCTTTCGTGATTCAGCTGAAGGCGAACGCGGAGCGCGTCGCAGCCCAATCCACGTACCGGAGGAATGCGAGTGGTGTGTACTGAGCAAGCGAACTGCCCGCGCCCCGCCCACCGCCCCCGCGCGGGAATACCGCTGACAGAACGCTTCAGCAGGTACAATCTGCCTGCTAAACAAGGACGCGCTAGGAGGCCGAGGATCCCGTGCGGCGAATTGCTTTCTTCCTGCGCTACCTGATTTGTTTTTTATCTGACATGTGGACTCGTAGGAACAGACAACTAGGAACCTGTTTTGTTTTTGTTTTTTGTGTTCGTTTATTTACTTCATTTTACTTTATTTAATGTTTTAATTTATTTAATGAGAAGGAAAGCTGTATTGTGTCGGAACTAAAACAGAATCATCTTGGCATTTATGAAATGAGGAAAATGTCGCGAACGAAAAACCCGTTCGAAATGGAGGTCACAGACCTACCAGACTTTGAACCAACCTCGTGATGAAGGAACTCGTCCTCTTTTGAAATGAATTATTTACATTCCATTTTTCAATTAAAACTGTAATAGAATATGGGATTTCAAATATGTGTTTAAAGGCTGGCTTTCTAGTGAATGTCGATTAGTACCTGTTTACTCTAACAATGTTAATACGAGTACGTAATTTGGTACATTCACGAAAAATTATCAAGTGATCATATAAATGTATACTTTAAAAGCGTTAATTAATGATTTTCTTCATTAGGGGTTGTCCATAAATTAAGAAACAATGAAAAGCGAGGGAGGGGGTTTGAGGCAGCGTTACGCTGCGTAGGGGTAGGGGTTTTGTAGTTAGTGTTACGTAATGTTTATATTTATTTTTAAAATCTTTCAACATTTGCTGAAATACTTCCTTTTATTCACCCTTATACTAAAACATTACCATATTAACAAATTAAATTAAAAATATAATAAATTAAAGTAGTTTAAATTGTTACAATAAATAAAAATATTTTTGACTGAATCTATTAGAATACGAACAAAATATTCTAAACTGTTCTCTATTATTACTTTCCCGTATACTAAACGCACGTATAGAATAGGGAAAACTATGTAATGCTGCGCGAAAAACGGCGGATTTTCACCAGAAAATCGCCGCAAAAATGTCGAACTTTTGAAATTTTCCAAAATTCAGAGTTCGGCGAAAATTATTTCTAGGCCATTTTTAAAACTTCTTGCTCTAACCAAGGAAAAAGACTTACAGAAACAATTTACCGTAAACCAATTATTCGGAATCAAGGATCCACTAAACATGGATAGTAGTAGACGAAAAATAAAAAGTAAAATTTTTGAGAAAATTCTGAAAAGTAGCATGAAACTCATAAAAAAAGGGTGAACCGAAAATCACTACTCATTAATGAGTTTTTTATTCAACTCATTTATCATCATTTATAGTAAATTGTTCTCCCTCTGCATTGACACATCTCTGAAGCCTTCGAGTAAACTTTTTAGTACCCTATACAATAACTTGTAATGTTTTAAATTTTGTCTCCTCACTTAATAATGGACTATCGACCTATGGCAGTCCATCTCTGATCCATTTGCTTCAAAACGTTTCCGTAAATTGAATACCGCCTTTCGTGTCGGTATTGATGTGTTTAACTCAGCAATAATTATCGAATAACCACCTTCGTACCATCTTTGAATACAAAACTTTATTTCTTCTTTCGACAACATATCAACAACACGAACAGGGAACGTATGTAAGCAAATCTCTAATTAAATATCCGACAGCGGATGACTGTTCAGAAATGCATTACCATCTGTCTGCAACTAATTGTCATAGTGAATGAATGTCACAAGCGGGAAATTAAAATTCATGCGAGATTAAAACCATAATATAGTAAAAGTAATAATGGGTAGTGACTTTTGGCTCACTTTAGTATTACTTCAACAACAAAATATACTTAAGTACACAGATTTACACGTTTTTTTCACATCGATTTTCTAAATGCAATTTTGAAGACGGATTGTCTACGACTTCAGACTGTATAGGTATCCACGGAAGGACAGACGTAAAAAATAGTAACTTACTCAATATGTTTTCCCGCCGAAATCTGAAATTAAACTTACTTTTTGTTACAACTTTCTTAATAGAAACGCAAGTCACTAAAAATGTAACTGACGTAAGGGAAATAAATATACCCATCCATTGGTTTGATTGCGGACGATATATTTCCGTGCCAACCGTCCTTCAACATACAGTCTTTTCCAAGGTGTTGTTATGTCAACACCTCTATTTGAGATATGTGTTGTGTAAGATAACACCTACTATCATGACGATTAACTGGTACCCGTGGTTGGCAACTCCGTGTTACGAGATTCCTTTTATTTATTTAATGTAGAAAGACCAGTAAATAATTGTGACATTTATAATATTATATCGGATTTGTGCAATGTGAGTACATCCAAGATGTGCAATTTGGGCAAGTTTTCTTGAGCTTCGGAACCCCTCCCTCGCTCGTATTGATCCTTGACCCTAAATAAGAGAACCGTGTGTCAGAGATCACTCCTAAGTCATTCCTAGCTTTGTAGGTCTAATGTATGGAGAGTTATATGATGAGCCTCCATGTAAATTCATTACAGTGTATCAGCTAACTGCATGCGAGTTGGATTTGAGCTATCCCGAGTTCAAATATCGTAAATCAGACGGGAACACTGTTCCCAACACAGAGTCGAAGCGTAAAAGAAACTCTACATGTGTCCTAGTAATAAGTGCTGGGAAACGGTAATTCATCGTGACAATGTAACGCAATTTGCCGTGAATGTTATAGAAAACAGTTTGTTCACTCAACTGTGGAATGTACACGTATGGCTAAAATAAAAATGTAGAGACCTACCGATTCGTTTTTACTTTCTCGCCTTACGCACAAAGCACTGTAATGCTGCGTCAAAAAAACGATTTTTCAACAAACATTTTTCGAAAAACTCGTCTGGGGGGTTATGGTGTAGGAAAAGTGGATACATCTGGTTGGTATTTGTAGTAAGTTACTTCCTCTTAACACTTTTTGTAGGAGTCCAGTCAAATGGTCGAAAATATAGGAAAGTTTTGGTAAAGTTTTGAAATTTTGTTCCTACATTTTTAAGGTCGCTGAACAAGAATATATTTGCCAACAAGAATATTGCCTGAAAAAACGTTTTTTTTAAGCAAAAAAGGTAAAAACCTTGATTTTTTAGTTTGTTTATTATATTTTTAAAAAAGATCCATTATTCTTAAATAATGACCCATGTGAAATAAAAGAAGATGAAATCACCTACATTTAATGTCATTAAGCTTTCTCCAATTAACGGTTTAGCCGCGGCAGCACCGCAAAATTTCGTTGCCGGACCCTGATTACGAGAAAGTGGATAAATCCAGTTCCTAAATTAAGAAAAAAATCCCCTAAGACGTGAAGTAGGCAGAATCCCTGTTTTGTAAGTCCATGATACCGAAAAACCAATTAAAAGCAAAACGTCCTCCGTCCATCCGTCTGTCCGGTGTATGTGAACAACACTAGCGCTTAAACTATCCATACAATTTTTTTCTAAATTGAAGAAACCCCTGTGTATCTGGCCTGAGTCGAAGCTCTGAAATTTTGAAAAACATTCATTAATGTTACTTTACATGAAGACCCACGGACATTTTCAAAATTTTCTCAAAAACGGCTCCAAACTTCTTCTTTAATTTGTAACGATAAAGTAAAATACACTTATAAAGGTGGCATATGTCTTATTTTCATGGTTAACTTTTAATTTTCGAAAATTGTAAAAGTTTGAATTTTTTGGCGCTTTTCTATTAGTACAAAATTGAAGATAGAGATTTTTCCTCCAAATAAAATTTGTTCTCCAAAGTGAGTTCTATTAAGGTCATGTACATTTTTTTGAACATTTTCGTAGTTTTCGGGCAATATTGCGCAAAGTATTAGCAATTTTAAAAAATTACAAAAACATTTTCTCAAAAACGGCTCAACATCTTTTTATTAAACTATAGGTAGGTATTGTGCCTAATGTACTCTATGAGATGACATAAACGCCTTATTGCTCTATTCTTTTCTTTTTTCAAAAATGACAAAAATTAAATTTTATTTACTTGTATCTCACGTTGTTAATATGTACATTAGCGGCAGTTTGTTCACACTATTATATTTACGAGTACATGTGTTTTAAATGATGTCATACAACATTTCTCAAGAACTCTGATGTCATACTCTTTCTCAAGACCGTTTTCTGTGAAAACTAGCTCAAAATTCCGCATTTTGGGGAACGCCATTTCCTCATAAATGGCTCATTTTTTTCTTCAAACTTTTCGAACGGATAGTGCTAATTGCACTCTTTAATAAGACGTAAAGTTCAATTTGGGGCATTTTTTTCACTTCAAATGAAATTTTTCGAAAACTCAAAAATTTTCTGTGAAATTTCGCATTTTTAGTAGCGCTTAAACGCCATTTTCTTTAAAGTGACTCCAAAGTTTTAAAAGAAAATTGTTATTTAAGACGAGATTTTAGTGTTCTTTAATATTCTTCAAATATTTCTGTTCTACCACTAGGAAAACGAAAAATTAAGAAAATCACCAAAAAAATGCACTTTGGGCGGTGAGAGTATGTGGCAAATCCGAATAGCTATCCGAGACCAAAAGAAAAAGAAAACTAATAAGGGAAAGCCTGTGCTATTCTGTAGCACGACTAGTTTACTTAAAAACGAGTTTCCCGGCAAAATTCTTAATGGCAAACCTGATATTAGTATTAAGGGACCCCAAAAAAGATATAGAAACCAAATATCAAAGCAAAACCAAAACCTTCCGCCATTTGCCCTTTCTGAGCACCATTTGACTGGACTAGTCAGAAGTCACTTTTTGTGGCCCTTGATACCGAAAAATTCGGTGACAGCAAAACATCTGTCAGTGTCCAGCGCTAGTGCGTAAATAATTCACACGATTATTTCCAAAGTTGATATTCCTGGATCGATCTGGACAAACTGAAAGTCCTGTGAAATTCCGAATTTTCGAAAATTGCGAAAGTTCAGATGTGTTTTGGCATCTTCTTACAACTGCAATGTTGAAGATAGCTTTTTTCTTAACAAAACCAGTTTTTCAAAGACAGATCTTTAAATAAGGCGATGTACAAGTTGTCGAAAATGTAATTTCGCATAATTTGGGGTGAAGTGTACGCAACTTTTAAACGGTTCCCAAAAACCGATCCATTTTTTTCGCGGGAAAACCATTAGATGCTAGAAAAAATTAAGTCCAAGTCCAATTTCGGGGGAAATTCTCTATTTTTTCGTAAATTGCAACAAATAACGTAGCAAAAGTTCTATATTATGATGGAGATTTTTCCTCAATGAAATCTGTTCTAAAACTTAGGCCTTTCTATAAGGTCTTTTACAATTTTTTAGAGACAAACGAGTATTTCTCGCGAAGCTTTTGCGTGAAGTTAATGCTATTATTTTTAAAAATCTCAAAAAACGGCTGCAATTTTTTATCTCGGATAGAACATTAAATGCTTAAAAATGGCGCAGTTTCCATTTTCAGCAAACTCTGTTTTTTACGAAATGGCAAAAAAATTAATATTGGAAAAGTACTAGAATATTGATATCTTCCCTAATGAAATCTATTCTAAACTAGTGGTGCTACAGAATGACACAGACGTTTCCGAATTAGTTTTCTATTTCTTTTGGTCTCGGCTAGCTATTCGGACTTGCCACATACTCTTGCCAGCTGCCATCTATCGCTTCCCAAATTTTTTTACATTTTCTTAATTTTCCTGTTTTTTAATAGTAGAACGGAAATATGTTCCAAACATGTTATAAAACAGATTATCTGGAGGTTGTGCAACCGTGCAACCTATACGCGAGCCGACACTGAGATCAGGGTATTCCAAACGTGTATTTCTGTTAAAATTCCGCATGCATTACATTTCTCTCTATGTTGAATCATTGTTCTTTGATCTTGGCAGAGACAGGTTGCTGCTCTTTGCTGCCCTTGCCAAGTGCGCGTTGCATGACTTTCGCTGGCAAATCTCATACTGTTGATGTTTCAGACCCAAACATTTACTAGCTACATACTGTGAATGATGTGGAATATTTATGTTTGGCTTCATAAACACATTTTAGAAGGTCTCTGCTAGATCAACCCTCTTTACTAGGGTTATCCAACTGGTGAGCCATTTGTTGTGGCCTGCGAAAGGTTATTTGTCAAAAGTGAAGGTCCATTGCATCCATGTCGGGCGAAAATATTCTGCGCCTAGCGCACGCTCCCTATCGGGGCCAACACCCCCTTAATGTAAAAATTTTGTGTAATGTTAAACTTAAGTATTTTTTCTATTAAATTTAGGAATTCTAGAACATCCTATTGTGATTCATTGTATTGTGCATGGTAAGGCCGGATATCACGTATGGTTCCATTTTCCCTTCCTCGTTTCAGACCAGCAAGGCAAACTGGTAAGCTCATTACGGGTAAGTCAGGTGTGGATTCCCCGAGTAATAAAAATATGGCTGTATTAGTTTTAGTTGTGTCCCTTAAAGGCCTTGCAAATTGGACACCCCTGCTCTACACCCATAATGTATTAATTCCCAGTTGGTGGCAACAAGGGTAGATTAGACTGGGAAAGCTAATGTATTTGCGTCACTTCGGAAACCACTGGCGGCGTCATCACATGTCTCAAACGTCAAGCACAAAGAAGTTGGTACAACGGTATTACGGACCTAGGGTGAGTCTACAAATATTCGAACCCCTAAGTATCTCCACAAAAAAGTTTTAATTGGCTTACGTGGAACGAAAAGTAAAATAAGCATCCGTCTTCCAATAAAAAAATGGTTGTATTTGCTTCATAGGTAAAAATTACAATTTTTCAAAACTCACTCGTTTTATTTACTTTTTTTTCCGAACTCAAACCTTTTCCTACTGTTGACTTCATTCTCAATCTTTTCTTCTTGCTACTCTTCCATGATTGCCACTGTGCCTCAAAAAATTTCGCCCAGTATTTTCATATACATTTATCTGCAATTAATTTTCAAGTTCGATCGCTATTTTCAGTGCACTTAATCTCGGATTTTTCTTCACTTTCCGTATAACTGCACGACCATCTGCTCCATTAAGTTTCTTTGGACGTCCAAGTCTTCTCACGTTTTCCTCACATTAAATCTATCAGTGACTCCCAGAATGGTATTCCTTGGCCTGTTTAAAAATCTGAGAAATTTTCCGCAACAATTTACATTGATTATGCAATGGTGATAATTTTTCTCTCTTCCAAAGACGTTTCCTTCCCTTTACGACACATTTCTTCTTTCCATAAAACACAGGCGCCTGCCGAGTGTCTATCAAACACTATGCTAGGCCATTGCTGTCTACCCTTCCTAGCATCATAAATTTCCCACGGGTCAGACGTAGGGGAGCTACAGCTGTCCTTGCTGTTCGAATACTTTTTGCGTCCCGAGACTTCACGTTTCAGGAAGTTTCAAAGGTTCTATCTGCTCTGTAAATGTGTTTTTGTAATTTACGTCGTTAAACACGAGCTTAGCTCCTTAGCTATAAATATAAACTACGCTGTAACAGCGCGTTCATAACAACGGCCGCTAAAATACTCGAGAGTTCATTAAAAATATTTTAGCCGGCACTCGGGTTTAGATTTTACCAGTGTCCCTTTCGTCCCACTTAGCCCGTCCTTTTGACCCATTTATCCCCTTGTCCCGACGTCCATTTTTGCCCCTAGTCCCGTGTTGTCCCCTTCTCCCATTTCCCCATTGTCCCCGTGCCCCATTTTCCCCCTTGCCCTCTTCCTCCTCCTTTCCGCACTTCGTCGCATTTGTTCGCCTTCGTCCTTTGGGTCCTTCTGCGCACCGCGATTATTCAAAAACAGTACAAATATCCTTTACCAGCAACCCTTGTTACAGAACATCGAGAGTAATGGCAATTCCCAACTCATGAAAGTGTTAAATGTTTATTTTGAATAACTAGAAAAATTAGAATTAACAAAAAATATTGTATGTAATATGTTGCTATTAGTCTTTAAGCACTAATTTTGAGGACTTGTTACATAAATATCTATTTTCTGCCGTTTTTGGTGTTAACTTTTCCGTACACTTAGGTTAACACGGTGATGAAAATATGTATTGACTATAAGTTACTTATTGCATAATTGAAAAAGTTGCTAAAATGCACTGGTGTTCGAATACTTTTTTTTACAAACCTGTATATCATTCCATAATTGAGAGTTGAACGAAAATGTGTCCTGCGCCATTTTCGTAAGCGTCCTTTCCTCTATCTGAGGGCAAAGTTGATCAAACAATATGGAGTCATTTTTTCGAGTTTTTCAAAAGTTCAGGCTTCTTGTCAGTACCATCCAAAAAGCAAAACCTTTTCAAATTCGTGGGGCCTTGAGTTCGGCTAGATCTATAACTGATTTTGGAGAAAATCGTTTGAACGGCGACTTTGGGCGCTAGCTTTGACCACGGATAAACGTTTTGGCGTAAACTAAGTTTTCGGTGTCAACGACCTACAAAAAGTGGATTCTGACGACAGCATATTTAAGTAATTTATTACATAATGAACAAGAATTATTAACTTTTTCGCTACAAGCTTTTCCGGTATAAGCTTTTCGGTCGAAAATCGTCGTGTTTTGCTGCAGGATTTCAGTACTTTTTGTCTACTACTTATGTGGTGTGCGAGAAAGTAAAAACCACGAGAACTTTGAGAACGATTATTATTGAATTGTACTATTTACCCATGAACACACTAGAGCTTACGAAAATGTACGTCCGTTGAAGTTAACTTTCTACTGTTTTCCCCCCTAGCGCCTACGCACTTCATAAATTGCTTTCTCATTATAACTGCGAACAACTCAATCGCACAAGATGTATCAAAATATGTATTCTTCGAAGCTTCACTTGAATCTATCAGAATTGTTTACCCGTTTACAACTCAAAAACCACTCTCCATCACCCAACAGTGGAGGAATGGGAAAGACATTTCTCATTAACAGAGGCACTACGTTCCCTTGAAAAAACTTTAAAATTACTGCTCAAACCAATTTTTTAAGACACTAAATTTTAATTTTGGAGTTCCCACAAGGCTCCTGCAGAGCGATTTTCAATATAGAAAATGTGTTTAATATAGAATACCTATTTTCTGGGCTTCATTTCTGGCGGAACGGGACGGAACGGCGTTCCGGGACCTCAAGAATAATTATTAAATTACAAATTATAAATACAAGTATATAAGTACTTCTATAAATCAATAATTAATCTGAGGCGCGTTCCGGGACCAAAAATTTTACAAATCCAGCGCTGCCTATTTTAAGAAATCAAACTATCACACATAAGGTAAAGGATATATAATGCAAGTAAATAAGATTCAGTAACGCATAATGTACTGATACTTTATTTCCTTTTGTACACACACACAAGCACACACACACGCACACCAAAAAAGAATTTGGAATTTGTATATACACTTTGCACATACAGACATGATACGTTTTAGGCCTGATTAGATTTTTTTTCCAGAATGTAGCACTCTTGTATAGAAATATTTATTGCACTATGTAATATTTCCATATATTCATCAATTCACCATTAGAGCCTAAATTAATTACAAAAATCAACTTTATAATCAATCAAACAATGTGCAGTTTGTGCTGGCCTAAGTTCATGTACGTTTTAAAAATGTTAATTCAACCTAATTTGGCAATTTTCGTTTAAATATCCTTTGTCAAAGCACATAATTTACTTATAAAAGAATGTGAATTAAACGTTGAAAGGAAATATGTCTGCATCATTGTTTCCAACCCAAGACCACAACAATGTATTTCGTAAAACTTCAGAAAAATCTTGTTTACTTAATCAACAAATATTTATCAAAATCAGTAATATGTATTATCAACTATCTACATTACTTTAAAATATGTTTCTAAATTTTAAAAAAATAATAGTCCTTTCCTCATATTCATTAAGCCATTTACATTTTGAATGCCAAGATTCTAGGAAACACTGACCTGAAACACACTTATATAAGATCATGCTTTCAGTTCCTGTAGAGGAGCTGCAGCAAACAAGTTCACTTCTCTGTCATTACAAGAGGCTAAACTCATTAGGCTAGAAACTATTTCTTCACCGGAAATGAAAATAACATGAAGGAAATTGGAATATAAAGGAATGAATTTTTCAATACACATCAGGGCTAATGGCCAGTATTTTATTAATTACTATCGAAGAGATGCTCACAACCGCCATACTTGAAAGCTATTTCTCTAACTCAAACAATATGCAGAAATATACAATGTAATACAAACAGTATCTTCATTACATTTGCTGCATATAATGTCAAAGTAGCCAAGCTTGAAGACAAATGGTGAACTAAAAACGTATTTTACAATATTAAAGTTTAGTACCAAAATAAATATCAATACACTGTATATGAATATATAGCAGCAGCCACAGTAGCAAGAACAATGGCAATTACTAAATAATATTGGCAGTACTTGAAAAATACATTTTAGTTCACAAATAACTGAAAGCATGTTGTACTAACCAACACATCAAAAGAAATATTTCTGATTCGTAATGTCAAATAATTGAGAAAAATTGACATAATCGTTGATGTGATTACTTTAATTCTACATTATTCTTTGTAAGCTCATTCCTGAGATTATCATAGTATCATTCAGTATAGCTAAAAATGAAGTTAAGATATAGTTCTAAGGACAAATGTAATTACCATTCTTTTGGTAAAGAAAAGGTGTGCATTTGCAAACCTGCAAACAAATTCCATCATCTGGTAATAAACTTAACTTTCATTATTCCAAACACCACAAAAATAATGTTCCATGCTGAAACTATGTATCAACAAACCCATAACAGTTTTAATACATTCGCATAATACTTTGGTTTATAACAATGATAATTATGGAATGACCTTCACAATATATTACATTAATTCTGTAATCTATTTCCTCTCCTTAAAATGCATATTTAAAATAATTTAGCTCCGGAATGTTCAAACATAAATGCATTTCTATTTAAAGAAAATAAAACAATGGAATTTAAAAATAATACTTCATTGGCATGCAAATTTTAGAATCACAAAACGATTCTCTGAACAAAAATTATGGCAAGCCAAACGTTAGCATAAATTTGTATAAATGATAAGCCCTTCATGAAGCATCACACATAGAAAAGATAAAAATAATATGTAATGGTGAATGTCTTACAAGTAAATAACGGACTAGACAGAACAACAAAATGTGTCCTAGAGATATCACAAACCACAGTGCAAATTCACAATTAACCATTTAATAAAGACCTCCATTTTCCATTTGCCTTCGATGTTCTTGATTAAAAGAAAAACATCCTGAACCAAGAAATAGCAAAATTGTTATAGAAAAAAACTTGAATTCATGTACCAATTTTCATGGATGGAAAATTAACATCCAAAAGAATGTTATTAATGTGCACACAAATAGAAAATGAATTACATCACAATACTTGCATCTCACAATCAGCTAAATGCAATTTATTTCTCCCTAATGATAATATCACTTATCATTTTACATGAAATAGAACTGAAACATTGCAGCTCTTAAAACAACTTAAGAGATTGCAAAATTCTCTCAAGCTTTGTTCATACATATTGAACAAGGCAAGAATTTGCAAGTAAAATAAAAATTAATTTTATTATTTTGCAATTGAAAGAACAGGAAGGTACAAGAGAACAGTGGAGAGTTTGCAAATGTAAGGCTTCCCTTTGGTCTGAAGTAGCAGACTCAATATGTATTTGAAGCTTGTATCTTCCCTATGCCAGTCCACTAATGATTCTAAATTAAGAAAATTTCAAAATCCTAATGAAGATGACAATACCAATTGAATGGTACTTTATAAATAACATGAAGCATAACACCACAATAAATATGTTGTAACAAAAACATTTGTGCCTGTATATTCTTCATTGCATTGGCAGGTGTCATTCCAGCAACATTTTGTTTTTATGATTCATATTCATTCCACATGAATAAAAATTCTAGTAATATGCTTTCAACTTCGTAATGGTCTTTAAAATGGTATATTACCCACTACATACTAAAACACAGATGAAGTTGAAGAATCATTAAATAGTAACTGGATGACCTGACCAATGAAACCAGAATACATCTTTCTCCTGTAATAGATTTAAGCAAATAACTAGACGTAAAGGCCCCCAATCCTCAATGAACTTTGGACTTGGATTCTATGTATTTAGTGGATGTGATACCATTAGTTGAGCCAGTCTTAGATTTTTTCCCATTTCCAAAATAAGCTTTCTGGAAAAATCTTGCAAATAAAACAAAATAACTAAAGTACATAGCTATTGACAATTTAATGTTAGTGCGAGAAATATGGCATTCTTGTTGCCCACTTTCCAAAATTTGAAGGGCCCAGAAGTTGACAGCACAGCCCAAAACCATCTGTATCAACTGGCAAGTTGTTATCAACATTGCGAAGGAACGAGGAGGAGAATACCCCATTGATCGGAGAGCATAATAAGAATACATTAATGAATGAACACAATAATTCATAACAATGAACCATCGAGCAGAAGCTGTGTATTCTGTGTAGGAGTACCAGGAATACATAAGAACAGTAATATGGTGATACCAATGAAGGAAGATTAGTGGTTGTTTCCGCAAGACTATGAAGACTGTATCTCCTAGTTCAGGAAGTTTTGACAGCACAAACATCCATGACCAGAATCCTGATACACGATCTTGTTCAATGAAACTGAAGAGGGAAAAAATTGAATACATTACTATGCAATTTCATTAAACAAATACAAACCATTGATTATATTTTGACAAAGACTTACAAGGACTAAATTAAAGTTTAAAGTAAGAGCATATCATATGGAACCACTTATGGAAGACACATTTTCTTACCTGGGAATACAAACAGAATGGTATAATCCATAGTTTTTAAGAACATGAATGAACTCTGGTAATGTTCTGCAAGCTCCAATTATGCTAAATGCTGCCAAGGCTGTATTCCATAAAGAGAGCACTCCTCGTAGTTGAAACCGTGGCCGACTTTGCATATAATGTTGTCCACCAAATATTAAAATCATGTAAATTCCGCAGAAATAAAACCCGTTTGTCCAATTCTTCACCATCCATACTCTTGTATCTTGGTGCTTAAATTCTTCCTCGAAGTTGAATACGTAAGAATAATTGGGTAAGGTTATTTCCAAGTAATTCATGATGAATAACAAATAAAATTTCTGGTTTTGCACAAATCACTGAAACTAACTCTGCGCTATTAATTCATACAACGTTACAAATGACAAGAGATCTCTCGAGGAAGACCTACTTTGCAGGCTTCTCAGCATGCGCAAATCTACCGGTATCCTCCCAGTCAATTTCCACCACAATCACAACAACCAATTATCAAGGAATGTAGTATTCCGGGGCGCGTGTTGAACCTACAACTGTCACACAACCAACCTCCTCCTCGCCGTCTTCCCAACTTTCACTACAACTGATACATTGAGGCCCACTTGCTTGCTACTTATATGTGTGACACGGCGGGAAAGGCCCTCCAAAGCCCCTCCCGTTTCATTCAACCACCATTCCCCATTTCTCCAAGTTACAACTTTACTCGGTAGATGGCACTGGCCATCAATCGATAAGAAATCTCAGTCGTACATGAAAGCGCTATCTCCTAGCAGTTGACAGTACTATTTATATTCATAGCGCCTAGTACAAAACAATTTTTACAAATAAATTCTAGGAATTTAAAATTGCATTGTCTGAGATGGGAGGGACACTCACGCAGTTTTATAATTGTAGCTATAAAAATGATGTAGGTATTTTATAATTGAAACCTAATATTGATGAAAAATATAGTATAAATCTATAATATGTTCTACACAATAGAGGGGAAAAAGTTGCTCTACAACATTGTAGTCTTCGTGACAATTATTGTAGATTTTATTTTAGTCGCTGGTAATCGGTTTATCCCTTCTTTAAAGGCAACAATACTCATTAGCAAATCCGGTGGAACAGTACGTCCCAACAAGCGAAAATGTTTGTATTCAGAACAATTGTATTGATCCCAGTTTATGCAAAGAAGTGCCTTTTCACCTGTATGAACAAGCGTGCCCATGGGGCGGGGGGGGGGCATAGCTCCCTAAAAAATTCGAGCCTCCTACAAAATTTACATGCAGATGGAGACCCTTTTCACCAAAGTCATGTATCAATTGCACGAATTGTTAACTAAAAAAAGGGGGAAATCAGGAATTGAACGTATTTACGGAAATAAAATGTTTCATTTCGTAGAATAACGAGGCCCCCTCTCGAATTTTTTAGGGAGCTATGCCCCCCCCCGCCCCGTGGGCACGCCCTTGTTCATAGAGGTGAAAAGGTACTTCTTTGCATAAACTGAGATCAATACAATTGTTCTGAATACAAACATTTTCTTTTTAAAAAATTGAAACCGTTTTCAACAAAATGGCGTTTAAGCGACACTATAAATTCGAAATTCGAAGCTCTTTTTCATAGACAATTTTTGAGTTTTCGAAAATCTTAATTTGAAGTGATTTTTTAAGCACATTAACTTTTTTATTAAAATTACACAAATTACATTTGTATAATTTTTTTAAAAACAGAAATACCCCAATATGAAATTTACGTCATGTTAAACAGTGCAATTAGCACTATCCGTTTGAAAAATTTGAAGAAAATATTTGGAGCCATTTATGAGAATAAGGCGTTTGAGCGTTTCTGAAAATGCGAAATTTTGATCACGTTTTCACAGAAAATGGCTGCGTTTTCTGGAATATGACATTATTTAAAGCACATCCTATTCATAAATCTAGTGATGCAAACAAATCGCCGCTATTGTAAATATTAACGACGTAAGAGACAAGTAAAAAAATCATTTTAGTAATTTTTCAAAAAGAATAGAGCCATTTGGCGTTTATGGCCATCTCATGGAGTACATTAAGCACTGTACTTACCAAAAGTTTAAAGAAAAAATGGAGACATTTCTGAGAAATTGTTGTTTTTGTACCTTTTTTTATTTGCACATATTGCAGACAATATTGTGGAAAAACTACTCAAATTTCCCCCAAAAATGTGCATGACCTTAATGAAAGAACTCACTGTGGAGAACAAATTACACTTGATCTTCAATTTTGTAGTTGAGGAAAATTGAAAATGTTGCAATTTTCGAAAATTCAGAGTTGACCTTGAAATTGAGACCTGTTTCAACCTTAATAAGTGGACTTTACTATATTCTTACAAGAAATTTAAAGAAAATATTCTGAGCTGGCTTTAAGAAAATTTTGAAAATGTCCCGAGGGATTCGTGTTATATTACGAAAATGTCCGAGGGGCGTCCCTGGATTTATCCAATTTTTCGTTATCAGGGCACGGCAATGAATTCTTTTCTGCCGAAAATCCGCCCTTTTTTCGCGCATCATTAGATAACGTTCTCTACACTACGTATATATGTATGTAAACGAGAAAGTAACTAGTCGTGCTTCAGAATGGCACACACTTTCCCGTGTTAGTTTTATATTTCCTTGGTCTCGGCTAGCTATTCGGACCTCTTGCCAGCTGCCATCTTTCGCCCTCCAAAGTACCTCCGTGAAGACGGCCAGAAAAAATCTCAAAATTCAAAATTTTTTTATGGATACGTTTGTCCACCGTTTGACCACATTTGACCACCCTTTAGAAAATTTTTACCAGCCTCCGTTCACAAATTAGAACAAAAACAAATTTTTCTGGCCAACTTCACGATTTGACGAAATTACAAGATTTTGCCCAAAATATTAAAAATATCGAAATTTGAAGTTCGCTTTTGTTTGTCCATCGTTTGACCACCTTTAATCACTAACTACATTATTTTTACCACGTTTCGTCCGGCAGATATTCGAGAAAAACGTATTCCACTGCACCTAGAAACCGTGAAGATGGCCAGAAAAAGTTTTAAAATGCAAATTTTTTTGGTCGATTCGTTTGTCCATCGTTTGACCACTTTTGACCACCCTTTAGAAAATTTTTACCAGGCCGGGTTCAAAAGTTATTGGCAAAAAACGTTTTTTCCCGCCATTTCTCAAAATCGACGAATTAGCAACAATCAAATGAAAAATTCGAAACTTTTAATTTGCATTCGTTTCTTTACCTCCTAATGACCTCTTAATCACCTTCAGACGTGCTTTACCACCAACGCAACAACCCAAAAAAATTTCCAAAAAAGCGTGAAGATGGCCAAAAAATAATTCGAAAATGCAATTTTTTGGGCTAATTCGTTTGTCCATCGTTTGACCACGTTTGACCACCCTTTAGAAAATTTTTACCAGGCCGCGTTCAAAAGTTAATGCCAAAAAACGTTTTTCCCGCCATTTTTTCAATTCGAAAAAACAACAAGAAACACGCAGAATTTTCCGTACTTTTCTAACCTCTGCGTTTGTCCATCATTGGAAAGTGATTGTCCATCACTTAAAATTCGTAAGCTACGTGTATTTCCAGAAATACAGGCGAAAAACATATTTTTCCACAATTTTTTGTAAAATTCCCCCAAAAAACAAAAAATACATTCAAATTATATAAAAATACATTCGCATTCGTTTGTCCATCGTTTGACCACTCTTTAGAAAATTTTTACCAGCCTCCGTTCACAAATTAGAACAAAAACAAATTTTTCTGGCCAACTCACCATTTGACGAAATTACACGATTTTGCCCAAAATATTAAAAATATCGAAATTTGAAGTGCGCTTTTGTTTGTCCATCGTTTGACCACCTTTAATCACAAACTAAATTATTTTTACCACGTTTCCTCCAGCAGATAATCGCGAAAACGTATTCCACTGCACCCAGTAACCGTGAAGATGGCCAGAAAAAGTTTTAAAATGCAAATTTTTTTGGTCGATTCGTTTGTTCATCGTTTGACCACTTTTGACCACCCTTTAGAAAATTTTTACCAGGCCGGGTTCAAAAGTTATAGGCAAAAAACGTTTTTTTCCCGCCATTTCTCAAAATCGACGAATTAGCAACAATCAAATGAAAAATTCGAAACTTTTAATTTGCATTCGTTTCTTTACCTCCTAATGACCTCTTAATCACCTTCAGACGTGCTTTACCACCAACGCAACAACCCAAAAAAATTTCCAAAAAAGCGTGAAGATGGCCAAAAAATAATTCGAAAATGCAATTTTTTGGGCTAATTCGTTTGTCCATCGTTTGACCACGTTTGACCACCCTTTAGAAAATTTTTACCAGGCCGCGTTCAAAAGTTAATGCCAAAAAACGTTTTTCCCGCCATTTTTTCAATTCGAAAAAACAACAAGAAACACGCAGAATTTTCCGTACTTTTCTAACCTCTGCGTTTGTCCATCATTGGAAAGTGATTGTCCATCACTTAAAATTCGTAAGCTACGTGTATTTCCAGAAATACAGGCGAAAAACATATTTTTCCACAATGTTTTGTAAAATTCCCCCAAAAAAACAAAAAATACATTCAAATTATATAAAAATACATTCGCATTCGTTTGTCCATCGTTTGACCACGTTTGACCACTCTTTAGAAAATTTTTACCAGCCTCCGTTCACAAATTAGAACAAAAACAAATTTTTCTGGCCAACTCACCATTTGACGAAATTACACGATTTTGCCCAAAATATTAAAAATATCGAAATTTGAAGTGCGCTTTTGTTTGTCCATCGTTTGACCACCTTTAATCACAAACTAAATTATTTTTACCACGTTTCCTCCAGCAGATAATCGCGAAAACGTATTCCACTGCACCCAGTAACCGTGAAGATGGCCAGAAAAAGTTTTAAAATGCAAATTTTTTTGGTCGATTCGTTTGTTCATCGTTTGACCACTTTTGACCACCCTTTAGAAAATTTTTACCAGGCCGGGTTCAAAAGTTATAGGCAAAAAACGTTTTTTCCCGCCATTTCTCAAAATCGACGAATTAGCAACAATCAAATGAAAAATTCGAAACTTTTAATTTGCATTCGTTTCTTTACCTCCTAATGACCTCTTAATCACCTTCAGACGTGCTTTACCACCAACGCAACAACCCAAAAAAATTTCCAAAAAAGCGTGAAGATGGCCAAAAAATAATTCGAAAATGCAATTTTTTGGGCTAATTCGTTTGTCCATCGTTTGACCACGTTTGACCACCCTTTAGAAAATTTTTACCAGGCCGCGTTCAAAAGTTAATGCCAAAAAACGTTTTTCCCGCCATTTTTTCAATTCGAAAAAACAACAAGAAACACGCAGAATTTTCCGTACTTTTCTAACCTCTGCGTTTGTCCATCATTGGAAAGTGATTGTCCATCACTTAAAATTCGTAAGCTACGTGTATTTCCAGAAATACAGGCGAAAAACATATTTTTCCACAATGTTTTGTAAAATTCCCCCAAAAAACAAAAAATACATTCAAATTATATAAAAATACATTCGCATTCGTTTGTCCATCGTTTGACCACTCTTTAGAAAATTTTTACCAGCCTCCGTTCACAAATTAGAACAAAAACAAATTTTTCTGGCCAACTTCACGATTTGACGAAATTACAAGATTTTGCCCAAAATATTAAAAATATCGAAATTTGAAGTTCGCTTTTGTTTGTCCATCGTTTGACCACCTTTAATCACTAACTACATTATTTTTACCACGTTTCGTCCGGCAGATATTCGAGAAAAACGTATTCCACTGCACCTAGAAACCGTGAAGATGGCCAGAAAAAGTTTTAAAATGCAAATTTTTTTGGTCGATTCGTTTGTCCATCGTTTGACCACTTTTGACCACCCTTTAGAAAATTTTTACCAGGCCGGGTTCAAAAGTTATTGGCAAAAAACGTTTTTTCCCGCCATTTCTCAAAATCGACGAATTAGCAACAATCAAATGAAAAATTCGAAACTTTTAATTTGCATTCGTTTCTTTACCTCCTAATGACCTCTTAATCACCTTCAGACGTGCTTTACCACCAACGCAACAACCCAAAAAAATTTCCAAAAAAGCGTGAAGATGGCCAAAAAATAATTCGAAAATGCAATTTTTTGGGCTAATTCGTTTGTCCATCGTTTGACCACGTTTGACCACCCTTTAGAAAATTTTTACCAGGCCGCGTTCAAAAGTTAATGCCAAAAAAACGTTTTTCCCGCCATTTTTTCAATTCGAAAAAACAACAAGAAACACGCAGAATTTTCCGTACTTTTCTAACCTCTGCGTTTGTCCATCATTGGAAAGTGATTGTCCATCACTTAAAATTCGTAAGCTACGTGTATTTCCAGAAATACAGGCGAAAAACATATTTTTCCACAATTTTTTGTAAAATTCCCCCAAAAAACAAAAAATACATTCAAATTATATAAAAATACATTCGCATTCGTTTGTCCATCGTTTGACCACGTTTGACCACTCTTTAGAAAATTTTTACCAGCCTCCGTTCACAAATTAGAACAAAAACAAATTTTTCTGGCCAACTCACCATTTGACGAAATTACACGATTTTGCCCAAAATATTAAAAATATCGAAATTTGAAGTGCGCTTTTGTTTGTCCATCGTTTGACCACCTTTAATCACAAACTAAATTATTTTTACCACGTTTCCTCCAGCAGATAATCGCGAAAACGTATTCCACTGCACCCAGTAACCGTGAAGATGGCCAGAAAAAGTTTTAAAATGCAAATTTTTTTGGTCGATTCGTTTGTTCATCGTTTGACCACTTTTGACCACCCTTTAGAAAATTTTTACCAGGCCGGGTTCAAAAGTTATAGGCAAAAAACGTTTTTTTCCCGCCATTTCTCAAAATCGACGAATTAGCAACAATCAAATGAAAAATTCGAAACTTTTAATTTGCATTCGTTTCTTTACCTCCTAATGACCTCTTAATCACCTTCAGACGTGCTTTACCACCAACGCAACAACCCCAAAAAATTTCCAAAAAAGCGTGAAGATGGCCAAAAAATAATTCGAAAATGCAATTTTTTGGGCTAATTCGTTTGTCCATCGTTTGACCACGTTTGACCACCCTTTAGAAAATTTTTACCAGGCCGCGTTCAAAAGTTAATGCCAAAAAACGTTTTTCCCGCCATTTTTTCAATTCGAAAAAACAACAAGAAACACGCAGAATTTTCCGTACTTTTCTAACCTCTGCGTTTGTCCATCATTGGAAAGTGATTGTCCATCACTTAAAATTCGTAAGCTACGTGTATTTCCAGAAATACAGGCGAAAAACATATTTTTCCACAATGTTTTGTAAAATTCCCCCAAAAAACAAAAAATACATTCAAATTATATAAAAATACATTCGCATTCGTTTGTCCATCGTTTGACCACTCTTTAGAAAATTTTTACCAGCCTCCGTTCACAAATTAGAACAAAAACAAATTTTTCTGGCCAACTCACCATTTGACGAAATTACACGATTTTGCCCAAAATATTAAAAATATCGAAATTTGAAGTGCGCTTTTGTTTGTCCATCGTTTGACCACCTTTAATCACAAACTAAATTATTTTTACCACGTTTCCTCCAGCAGATATTCGCGAAAACGTATTCCACTGCACCCAGTAACCGTGAAGATGGCCAGAAAAAGTTTTAAAATGCAAATTTTTTTGGTCGATTCGTTTGTTCATCGTTTGACCACTTTTGACCACCCTTTAGAAAATTTTTACCAGGCCGGGTTCAAAAGTTATAGGCAAAAAACGTTTTTTCCCGCCATTTCTCAAAATCGACGAATTAGCAACAATCAAATGAAAAATTCGAAACTTTTAATTTGCATTCGTTTCTTTACCTCCTAATGACCTCTTAATCACCTTCAGACGTGCTTTACCACCAACGCAACAACCCAAAAAAATTTCCAAAAAAGCGTGAAGATGGCCAAAAAATAATTCGAAAATGCAATTTTTTGGGCTAATTCGTTTGTCCATCGTTTGACCACGTTTGACCACCCTTTAGAAAATTTTTACCAGGCCGCGTTCAAAAGTTAATGCCAAAAAACGTTTTTCCCGCCATTTTTTCAATTCGAAAAAACAACAAGAAACACGCAGAATTTTCCGTACTTTTCTAACCTCTGCGTTTGTCCATCATTGGAAAGTGATTGTCCATCACTTAAAATTCGTAAGCTACGTGTATTTCCAGAAATACAGGCGAAAAACATATTTTTCCACAATTTTTTGTAAAATTCCCCCAAAAAACAAAAAATACATTCAAATTATATAAAAATACATTCGCATTCGTTTGTCCATCGTTTGACCACGTTTGACCACTCTTTAGAAAATTTTTACCAGCCTCCGTTCACAAATTAGAACAAAACAAATTTTTCTGGCCAACTCACCATTTGACGAAATTACACGATTTTGCCCAAAATATTAAAAATATCGAAATTTGAAGTGCGCTTTTGTTTGTCCATCGTTTGACCACCTTTAATCACAAACTAAATTATTTTTACCACGTTTCCTCCAGCAGATAATCGCGAAAACGTATTCCACTGCACCCAGTAACCGTGAAGATGGCCAGAAAAAGTTTTAAAATGCAAATTTTTTTGGTCGATTCGTTTGTTCATCGTTTGACCACTTTTGACCACCCTTTAGAAAATTTTTACCAGGCCGGGTTCAAAAGTTATAGGCAAAAAACGTTTTTTTCCCGCCATTTCTCAAAATCGACGAATTAGCAACAATCAAATGAAAAATTCGAAACTTTTAATTTGCATTCGTTTCTTTACCTCCTAATGACCTCTTAATCACCTTCAGACGTGCTTTACCACCAACGCAACAACCCAAAAAAATTTCCAAAAAAGCGTGAAGATGGCCAAAAAATAATTCGAAAATGCAATTTTTTGGGCTAATTCGTTTGTCCATCGTTTGACCACGTTTGACCACCCTTTAGAAAATTTTTACCAGGCCGCGTTCAAAAGTTAATGCCAAAAAACGTTTTTCCCGCCATTTTTTCAATTCGAAAAAACAACAAGAAACACGCAGAATTTTCCGTACTTTTCTAACCTCTGCGTTTGTCCATCATTGGAAAGTGATTGTCCATCACTTAAAATTCGTAAGCTACGTGTATTTCCAGAAATACAGGCGAAAAACATATTTTTCCACAATGTTTTGTAAAATTCCCCCAAAAAACAAAAAATACATTCAAATTATATAAAAATACATTCGCATTCGTTTGTCCATCGTTTGACCACTCTTTAGAAAATTTTTACCAGCCTCCGTTCACAAATTAGAACAAAAACAAATTTTTCTGGCCAACTCACCATTTGACGAAATTACACGATTTTGCCCAAAATATTAAAAATATCGAAATTTGAAGTGCGCTTTTGTTTGTCCATCGTTTGACCACCTTTAATCACAAACTAAATTATTTTTACCACGTTTCCTCCAGCAGATATTCGCGAAAACGTATTCCACTGCACCCAGTAACCGTGAAGATGGCCAGAAAAAGTTTTAAAATGCAAATTTTTTTGGTCGATTCGTTTGTTCATCGTTTGACCACTTTTGACCACCCTTTAGAAAATTTTTACCAGGCCGGGTTCAAAAGTTATAGGCAAAAAACGTTTTTTCCCGCCATTTCTCAAAATCGACGAATTAGCAACAATCAAATGAAAAATTCGAAACTTTTAATTTGCATTCGTTTCTTTACCTCCTAATGACCTCTTAATCACCTTCAGACGTGCTTTACCACCAACGCAACAACCCAAAAAAATTTCCAAAAAAGCGTGAAGATGGCCAAAAAATAATTCGAAAATGCAATTTTTTGGGCTAATTCGTTTGTCCATCGTTTGACCACGTTTGACCACCCTTTAGAAAATTTTTACCAGGCCGCGTTCAAAAGTTAATGCCAAAAAACGTTTTTCCCGCCATTTTTTCAATTCGAAAAAACAACAAGAAACACGCAGAATTTTCCGTACTTTTCTAACCTCTGCGTTTGTCCATCATTGGAAAGTGATTGTCCATCACTTAAAATTCGTAAGCTACGTGTATTTCCAGAAATACAGGCGAAAAACATATTTTTCCACAATTTTTTGTAAAATTCCCCCAAAAAACAAAAAATACATTCAAATTATATAAAAATACATTCGCATTCGTTTGTCCATCGTTTGACCACGTTTGACCACTCTTTAGAAAATTTTTACCAGGCCGCGTTCAAAAGTTAATGCCAAAAAACTTTTTTCCCGCCACTTTTTCAATTCGAAAAAAAAACAAGAAACACGCAGAATTTTCCGTACATTTCTACTCTCTGCGTTTCTCCATCTTTGGAACGTGATTGTCCATCACTTAAAATTCGTAAACTACATGTATTTCAAGAAATACAGGTGAAAAACGAATTTTCCCACCTTTTCTTGTAAAATTCCCTCAAAACAACAAAAAATATATTCAAATTATATCAAAAATCATTCGCATTCGTTTGTCCATCGTTTCATGTCGTTTGCTTAACCTTTAGAAAATTTTTACCAGCCTCCATTCATAAATTTGCGCAAAACAAATTTTTCGGGCCAAGTTCTTGTCTTGATGAAATTACAAGATTTCCTTGGAAATATTAAAAATACCACAATTTGACGTGCGCATTCGTTTATCCATCTTTTGATGACGTTTCCCTAGCGATTAGAAATTTTTTACCAGCCTCCGTTGAGAAAATAGAGCAAAAACAAAGGTTTCGGGCCAACTTGACTGTTTGAAATTCAGTCCCATTATTGGAACATGATTGAGCTGTATGAAACGCACTATTAGTTGCCGAATATGTTTTAGTAGTTGTATGAAAATAATTTGTTTTCGCACGTAATGTTGTAGAACTTGTAACGTGTTTCAGAAAAAAAGATGACATATGCGCCGCTGTGACAAAATTATTTTCTCAAGAGTTAAGTTTCGTTACAAGTAACGAAACGAAAGTCTGCACGAATTTAGTTTTGTTACAGAAAGAACAGATCGTCTAAGACAGTTTCGTTTCGTTTCTTTACTGAAATGAAACAAATGTGACTTTCCTTTTCGTGGGTAAGAAACGTTGTTTCTTTATTTAGTTTCGTTATTAATATTTGTAGAAGGAGAAGTAACGAAAGTCGAGAGAGGGCCATTGAGAGGAGTTGTACACCAGACTACATTTCTGTACTTTATTTTTGTTTCAGAACAGAACTACTTAAACACGAGTTATTATCTGTACGTTTTCCTCTTTTTTTTAAATTTATTTATTTTTTGTTGGGATGTACATAGATCAGTACAACACTCTTTCATATATGTTGATGACTTACTACTAACTTAAACTATGCTTAACCTAGTTCTACTATTGCTACTACAATGGGGTAGATTACTCATAAGAGTATCTACAGATCACAATTGTCTGAGAATATTTTTAGGAAGGAATCGAACGGGTATCTATTGTTTATTCTGGTCTGTGTGTTGTTTGTTGAGGCTAAATTGTATTGTTTGAGTTGATCTATTGAGTTTATGTTAGAGTAGAAATTATTGGATAGGCGTGCTATTTGATGGATGATTGAGTTTATAAATAATTCACTATGGAGTTGATGGTTTGAAATGAACCATGGGGCGTTGGTGAATATTCTGAGGAATCTGTTCTGTAATATTTGTATTTTATTTACATTGGATGGTGCAGCATTTGTCCAGATGGGGCAAGCGTATAGCATTATGGGTCTTATGATAGTTTCATATAGTGTTATTGCATTTGTTAGTGAAAGTTTGGAAGTTTTATTAAGTATTGGCTTGAGTTGGATTAATTTGATTTTAGCCTGTTGTGTTTTTATATTGATGTGGTTTTTCCAGTTTAGTCTTGTGTCAAGATTTAGACCTAAGTATTTTATAGGTTGGTTTGATGGTGTCCAGTTTATTTGACTATTGTTTAATAGTAATGGGTGGGGGGCAGAGAATGGTCTCTATGAAACAATTTTTGATTTTCATTTATTTGGATTTAGTTCTATTTTCCATTTTATTGCCCTTTCGTCTATTTTATTCAAATGTTGTTGAATTTTTGTGCTGCTATATGTCAGGGTGCAACTTGATGTGAATATTGCCGTATCGTCAGCAAATTGTGCAAGTTGAGTGTATCGTGTGGTGGGGATATCTGCTGTGTAAATATTGAATAGTGTTGGGGATAAGGGTGTGCCTTGTGGAAGTCCTGCTTCTATAGGGCGGGGGGGGTGGAGCTATGATTATCTATGGTTACTCTGTCTGATATAAATTTTGTGATAATATTTAGTAAGTATTTAGGTGTTGCTATTGTTTTGAGTTTGTATATTAATCCGGGGTGCCAGACTCTGTCAAATGTTTGAGATACATCTAAGAGTGTTACTATTGAGTGTTTCTTTTCTTGGAAGGCAGTGTGAATGTATTCAGTAATCCTTAGCAATTGATGTGCAGTTGAGATACGCTTTCTAAAACCAAATTGGTGGTTTGGAATAGCTTCTGATTTTGTTAGATGATTATTGAGTCTTTTTAAAATTATTTTTTCAAATAATTTAGATAACGTTGGGAGGAGACTTATTGGTCTGTAATTCACTGCGAGGCTATGATTTGTGCTTGGTTTAGGGATCGGGATTATATTTGATATTGTCCAAGTTCTTGGGAAATAACCTAGTCTGAATGATGAATTATAGATGTTGTTTATGTATGCGATTGTGGTTGTGGGCAGGTTTTTTAATATTTGGTTGCTAATTAGGTCATGTCCGGGAGCTTTTCTTTTAGGCAATTTTTTTATGACGTTTTTGACTTCAGTAGGTGAAATGAATTTTAATCTCTGTGGGACGTCGTAGTTGGGTGCTCCATTTGAATCAATTATTGCTTCGTGGTCTGGGTGTACGGGTGTGTTATTAGGCTTGAATGTTTGAGCGAAGTGTTCTGCTAGTGCTTCTGCCTTATCTTGGGGCATATTTTATACCTTGTGTCGTGTTGAGTGGCGGAATGGTTATTTTTTTATTTAGAAGACATTTTGAGAAGTGCCATAGTGATTTGTTTGAGGTATTTAATGTTTCTGTTTTCCTGTCAAAGGATTTTTGGATGTGTATATTTATTGCCCTTTTTGTTATTTCATTGAGGAGATTTAGTTCTTTTTTCTGTTGGGGAATTCTATTCTTGCTCCATAGCCTTCTAGTTTTATTGCGTGTGTTGATTATTTCTGTTTTCTCTTTGGGTAGTTTTCGTTTTGTCTGTTTAGAAGAATATGTGGGTTTGTTTTCTTGTGTTTGTTATTATTTCGTTTATCTGCATGACTGATTTTTCTATTTCCATAGGGGAGTTTAATATTTTGAATTGTGGTGTCTTGGTTTTCACTATTTTCCTAAATGTTTCCCAATTTATGTTTTGGGTGATTAGTTTCTGAGTTGGAGCATGGGGGGGAGGTATAATTTTGGTGGTTATTAACGTTTTCTTCTATCCTCTATCGATAATTTAATTACTCTTAAAATATGTTCTGGCTCTTGTGGTAAATGTTTACTCGCAATACTCACCGTTCTGGATACATGGTTAACATGAAATAAAAACTATGTTTGGTACGGATTACAGCGGAATTACCTAAAAAAATGGGAAGGGGGGGGCTATGTCCACCGACCGATTTGCTCGCAGGCCCACGCCCCTTCCAACACCTCTCAGCAACGTTTCTGAGAAGCGGCAGTGCCCTTCTCACCCCGCTCACGGCCGCACCGCCGCTCGCCCAGAATGGGAGGGAGTTCGAGAGTCCTACGCCTCGGTGACCTGCAGTGCCCTCCAAGTAAATGGACACTCTGCTGACAGACACGCTGATAGCGGCGCCGCGACAAAAATAAAGTACAGAAATGTAGTCTGGTGTACAACTCCTCTCAATGGCCCTCTCTCGACTTTCGTTACTTCTCCTTCTACAAATATTAATAACGAAACTAAATAAAGAAACAACGTTTCTTACCCACGAAAAGGAAAGTCACATTTGTTTCATTTCAGTAAAGAAAACGAAACGAAACTGTCTTAGACGATCTGTTCTTTCTGTAACAAAACTAAATTCGCGCAGACTTTCGTTTCGTTACTTGTAACGAAACTTAACTCTTGAGAAAATAATTTTGTCACAGCGGCGCATATGTCATCTTTTTTTCTGAAACACGTTACAAGTTCTACAACATTACGTGCGAAAACAAATTATTTTCATACAACTACTAAAACATATTCGGCAACTAATAGTGCGTTTCATACAGCTCAATCATGTTCCAATAATGGGACTGAATTTCAAACAGTCAAGTTGGCCCGAAACCTTTGTTTTTGCTCTATTTTCTCAACGGAGGCTGGTAAAAAATTTCTAATCGCTAGGGAAACGTCATCAAAAGATGGATAAACGAATGCGCACGTCAAATTGTGGTATTTTTAATATTTCCAAGGAAATCTTGTAATTTCATCAAGACAAGAACTTGGCCCGAAAAATTTGTTTTGCGCAAATTTATGAATGGAGGCTGGTAAAAATTTTCTAAAGGTTAAGCAAACGACATGAAACGATGGACAAACGAATGCGAATGATTTTTGATATAATTTGAATATATTTTTTGTTGTTTTGAGGGAATTTTACAAGAAAAGGTGGGAAAATTCGCTTTTCACCTGTATTTCTTGAAATACATGTAGTTTACGAATTTTAAGTGATGGACAATCACGTTCCAAAGATGGAGAAACGCAGAGAGTAGAAATGTACGGAAAATTCTGCGTGTTTCTTGTTTTTTTTTCGAATTGAAAAAGTGGCGGGAAAAAAGTTTTTTGGCATTAACTTTTGAACGCGGCCTGGTAAAAATTTTCTAAAGAGTGGTCAAACGTGGTCAAACGATGGACAAACGAATGCGAATGTATTTTTATATAATTTGAATGTATTTTTTGTTTTTTGGGGGAATTTTACAAAAAATTGTGGAAAAATATGTTTTTCGCCTGTATTTCTGGAAATACACGTAGCTTACGAATTTTAAGTGATGGACAATCACTTTCCAATGATGGACAAACGCAGAGGTTAGAAAAGTACGGAAAATTCTGCGTGTTTCTTGTTGTTTTTCGAATTGAAAAAATGGCGGGAAAAACGTTTTTTGGCATTAACTTTTGAACGCGGCCTGGTAAAAATTTTCTAAAGGGTGGTCAAACGTGGTCAAACGATGGACAAACGAATTAGCCCAAAAAATTGCATTTTCGAATTATTTTTTGGCCATCTTCACGCTTTTTTGGAAATTTTTTTGGGTTGTTGCGTTGGTGGTAAAGCACGTCTGAAGGTGATTAAGAGGTCATTAGGAGGTAAAGAAACGAATGCAAATTAAAAGTTTCGAATTTTTCATTTGATTGTTGCTAATTCGTCGATTTTGAGAAATGGCGGGAAAAAACGTTTTTTGCCTATAACTTTTGAACCCGGCCTGGTAAAAATTTTCTAAAGGGTGGTCAAAAGTGGTCAAACGATGAACAAACGAATCGACCAAAAAAATTTGCATTTTAAAACTTTTTCTGGCCATCTTCACGGTTACTGGGTGCAGTGGAATACGTTTTCGCGAATATCTGCTGGAGGAAACGTGGTAAAAATAATTTAGTTTGTGATTAAAGGTGGTCAAACGATGGACAAACAAAAGCGCACTTCAAATTTCGATATTTTTAATATTTTGGGCAAAATCGTGTAATTTCGTCAAATGGTGAGTTGGCCAGAAAAATTTGTTTTTGTTCTAATTTGTGAACGGAGGCTGGTAAAAATTTTCTAAAGAGTGGTCAAACGTGGTCAAACGATGGACAAACGAATGCGAATGTATTTTTATATAATTTGAATGTATTTTTTGTTTTTTGGGGGAATTTTACAAAAAATTGTGGAAAAATATGTTTTTCGCCTGTATTTCTGGAAATACACGTAGCTTACGAATTTTAAGTGATGGACAATCACTTTCCAATGATGGACAAACGCAGAGGTTAGAAAAGTACGGAAAATTCTGCGTGTTTCTTGTTGTTTTTTCGAATTGAAAAAATGGCGGGAAAAACGTTTTTTGGCATTAACTTTTGAACGCGGCCTGGTAAAAATTTTCTAAAGGGTGGTCAAACGTGGTCAAACGATGGACAAACGAATTAGCCCAAAAATTGCATTTTCGAATTATTTTTTGGCCATCTTCACGCTTTTTTGGAAATTTTTTTGGGTTGTTGCGTTGGTGGTAAAGCACGTCTGAAGGTGATTAAGAGGTCATTAGGAGGTAAAGAAACGAATGCAAATTAAAAGTTTCGAATTTTTCATTTGATTGTTGCTAATTCGTCGATTTTGAGAAATGGCGGGAAAAAACGTTTTTTGCCTATAACTTTTGAACCCGGCCTGGTAAAAATTTTCTAAAGGGTGGTCAAAAGTGGTCAAACGATGGACAAACGAATCGACCAAAAAAATTTGCTTTTTAAAACTTTTTCTGGCCATCTTCACGGTTTCTGGGTGCAGTGGAATACGTTTTTCGCGAATATCTGCCGGAGGAAACGTGGTAAAAATAATGTAGTTAGTGATTAAAGGTGGTCAAACGATGGACAAACAAAAGCGCACTTCAAATTTCGATATTTTTAATATTTTGGGCAAAATCGTGTAATTTCGTCAAATGGTGAGTTGGCCAGAAAAATTTGTTTTTGTTCTAATTTGTGAACGGAGGCTGGTAAAAATTTTCTAAAGAGTGGTCAAACGTGGTCAAACGATGGACAAACGAATGCGAATGTATTTTTATATAATTTGAATGTATTTTTTGTTTTTTGGGGGAATTTTACAAAAAATTGTGGAAAAATATGTTTTTCGCCTGTATTTCTGGAAATACACGTAGCTTACGAATTTTAAGTGATGGACAATCACTTTCCAATGATGGACAAACGCAGAGGTTAGAAAAGTACGGAAAATTCTGCGTGTTTCTTGTTGTTTTTTCGAATTGAAAAAATGGCGGGAAAAACGTTTTTTGGCATTAACTTTTGAACGCGGCCTGGTAAAAATTTTCTAAAGGGTGGTCAAACGTGGTCAAACGATGGACAAACGAATTAGCCCAAAAAATTGCATTTTCGAATTATTTTTTGGCCATCTTCACGCTTTTTTGGAAATTTTTTTGGGTTGTTGCGTTGGTGGTAAAGCACGTCTGAAGGTGATTAAGAGGTCATTAGGAGGTAAAGAAACGAATGCAAATTAAAAGTTTCGAATTTTTCATTTGATTGTTGCTAATTCGTCGATTTTGAGAAATGGCGGGAAAAAAACGTTTTTTGCCTATAACTTTTGAACCCGGCCTGGTAAAAATTTTCTAAAGGGTGGTCAAAAGTGGTCAAACGATGGACAAACGAATCGACCAAAAAAATTTGCTTTTTAAAACTTTTTCTGGCCATCTTCACGGTTTCTGGGTGCAGTGGAATACGTTTTTTCGCGAATATCTGCCGGAGGAAACGTGGTAAAAATAATGTAGTTAGTGATTAAAGGTGGTCAAACGATGGACAAACAAAAGCGCACTTCAAATTTCGATATTTTTAATATTTTGGGCAAAATCGTGTAATTTCGTCAAATGGTGAGTTGGCCAGAAAAATTTGTTTTTGTTCTAATTTGTGAACGGAGGCTGGTAAAAATTTTCTAAAGAGTGGTCAAACGTGGTCAAACGATGGACAAACGAATGCGAATGTATTTTTATATAATTTGAATGTATTTTTTGTTTTTTGGGGGAATTTTACAAAAAATTGTGGAAAAATATGTTTTTCGCCTGTATTTCTGGAAATACACGTAGCTTACGAATTTTAAGTGATGGACAATCACTTTCCAATGATGGACAAACGCAGAGGTTAGAAAAGTACGGAAAATTCTGCGTGTTTCTTGTTGTTTTTTCGAATTGAAAAAATGGCGGGAAAAACGTTTTTTGGCATTAACTTTTGAACGCGGCCTGGTAAAAATTTTCTAAAGGGTGGTCAAACGTGGTCAAACGATGGACAAACGAATTAGCCCAAAAAATTGCATTTTCGAATTATTTTTTGGCCATCTTCACGCTTTTTTGGAAATTTTTTTGGGTTGTTGCGTTGGTGGTAAAGCACGTCTGAAGGTGATTAAGAGGTCATTAGGAGGTAAAGAAACGAATGCAAATTAAAAGTTTCGAATTTTTCATTTGATTGTTGCTAATTCGTCGATTTTGAGAAATGGCGGGAAAAAACGTTTTTTGCCAATAACTTTTGAACCCGGCCTGGTAAAAATTTTCTAAAGGGTGGTCAAAAGTGGTCAAACGATGGACAAACGAATCGACCAAAAAAATTTGCATTTTAAAACTTTTTCTGGCCATCTTCACGGTTTCTAGGTGCAGTGGAATACGTTTTTTCTCGAATATCTGCCGGACGAAACGTGGTAAAAATAATGTAGTTAGTGATTAAAGGTGGTCAAACGATGGACAAACAAAAGCGAACTTCAAATTTCGATATTTTTAATATTTTGGGCAAAATCTTGTAATTTCGTCAAATCGTGAAGTTGGCCAGAAAAATTTGTTTTTGTTCTAATTTGTGAACGGAGGCTGGTAAAAATTTTCTAAAGGGTGGTCAAATGTGGTCAAACGGTGGACAAACGTATCCATAAAAAAATTTTGAATTTTGAGATTTTTTATGGCCATCTTCACGGAGGTCTCCAAAGTACATTTTTTGACATTTACTTAATTTTTCGGTTTCCTAATGGTAGAACGGAAATATTAATATTAGAATATTAAAGAACACTAAAACCACGTCCTATATGGCTATTTTCTTTGAAAAATTTGCAGCCGTTTTCAAGAGAATGGCGTTTCAGCACTATGCTTTTTCATATCATATCATACCATTCTACATACATCAGAAGTGTTTAAAGTGTGTTTGAAGGGGAAAATGTGTGCCACTGAATGATTAATAATCCCTGAACGCAAAAAAATATTTAAAGTTCGCTGCTCTGCTTAACAGATAGAATTTCAGTGGTATTCCTCCAAGTAATTAGTAGTTCTGTTTTATTTGGCTTTCCTGCGAAATGTTTTTGTTTCTTAAATATAAAAAACCGGTATTGTAAAATGAGAGTTAAATGCTGAAATATTTATTATTAAAATTGAATGTTGGATATAATTGTTGTAGGCCATTAACGTTTTATGCCCCTAAAGTCACGTCGAAAATAATACACGACTATCGGCAGAAAATAATCCAACAAAACTTCACAATTATACTTCACAGGATCATTTCTGTAGTGTGTTTTCTCGCCTCCTGGTCTCAATTTCATAAGAACAAAAACCACAATGAGGATTTCTAGCGCCTCTTTCTGAGCGTGAGGCTTACGATGATCTTGTAATCAGAATCGGGATCAGATTCGGATCTTTCATTGGGGGCAAATTTGAGCGCTATTGTGAACACGAAAAATTCGTTTATATTAATGGTTTTAATCAATTGTGCTGTAACTATATACACTGTTTTCAATTTTGTTAATTATTTATCACTTTAATGGAGCTACCGGTCTCTGAGACCGGACAATATTTTTGTTTGTTTATACTGGCACACCTGTTAAGCGGCAGTGGTTCTGCGGCCCAATAGCTTCCCCCCAAACCTCCCCTCTACATTCCAATTGTTGTTAATCAGTTTCATTTCATCTTTATTAGCATTGTGTCTTTTCTGGGAACCCTACTGGTCTCTCATACCGGATAGCTCCAGTAGCGTATGAACTGCATCAGGTCAGTCGTACCGGATAACTCCAAGAAGGGTTTAATTGAATCTAAAGTGTAATGGATAACCCTTCCACTATCCGCGTACTGTTTGTTGATGACGTGAACGACGAAGTCAAGTGATGTTAGAGAAAGTGTCTGGCGATGAATGTTGTTCAGATTCAGAAATCGATGATTCCGACGAAGATCATGATTTCAAATGAAGAAGACTGATTTGACGGACTCCGGTGTGGAAAGTGATGATCTTCTGAATGAAGAACTTGATAGAGGTGAGATACAATACAATGTAGAGCCTGAATACTACTATGGGAAACCTAAAAGAGCGAGCGTGGCCTGAAGTGGAATAGTTCTAAGCCTAGGCAAAGCATAAGGGTTCCAGTTCACAATATTGTTAGGGGAGGATTACCCGGCCTCAGATGTCAAGCCAGAGCCCTGGGAAATCACCCAGACAAAAATACCCTGGCACTCAGTGATAATACTCCAGTAAATCCACAAGAAATCTCAAGTGACAAGATGAACAAACGAAAGACATGCAGCAAGTGCCCTTCTCTCAAAGAAAGAAAGAAAGAAAGAAAGAAAGACACAATACCAATGTATCAGATGTTCCAAACCTATCTGCCTTGAGAGCAGCCGAAAAGTCTGTACAGTTTGTGCTCCTGATTGTGTTTGATTTTGTGGTAGAAGGAGAATTGCATTTCTTTTTATAAAATGCACTGAAAATAACTGTAAACAAGTTGATTTTATTTTCAGTTTCATAAAATTATATGACATGATTATTTTGATGAAAATTTAGTAATATTATAAGTTTTAGATTCTGTAGTGATACCGAATCCATTATGGCTGAGAATTGCTCCGTGTTGCGCGACAGAGGGGTCGACGGCGGCGCCAGGGTTCTGTCAGGCCACCCGCTGGACCCGCCCCCCTAACGATTCGTCGCACCCAAGTGTCCCGCAGCCTGGGGGGTCTTCCCGTGCACGTGGCCCGGCAGTACTTTTCCGCGGCGCTCCTCGCCATCCCCATCCTCCCTTGAGATTTTCGTTCCCCCCCCAGTCATTAATTTCTGCCCCTATTTGACAGAAAATTGAAGCGAGAGAGAACGAGTGCGGGTTTCTCTCTCATTTCTCGGCCCCAAAAACTTCCGATGATTGGGCGAAATTATTCTACGACGCAATACCCTTTCGCCAATAGCCGTCGGACGTGGACAAAGCTCTAGGATGTTCTAGAACATTCTGAGGGAATTTGGTGGGGGAAGGGAGGCTCGAAGGACTTGGTGCAGGCGACACCACAGAGAGAAGGTGTGAGGCCATCACAGAGAGAGGGGGTGGGGCCGTCACAGAGAGAACGTGAGAGGCGGTCAGGGGGACGAGACGTTATTGTGGAGGCGCCCGGCGTCAGATATAAAGTTTTGTTTCTTAGTTGGACTTATAAGAAAACGTTGAGTTTTCGAGAAGAATTTGTGCGCTGTTCTTAAATAAGTGTAGACCGCGGATTGTGAAAAGTTTTACTGACATTCTAATAGTTCAGAAAAAGTATCTGACCTGTGCTCGTGTTTGGAACATTATCGTGGAACTATTTGATCATTCACGAACTTGCTACGAACTCTAAAGTACCGTGCGGTGAACCGAAAGTGACAAGGTCATTCAGCTGAGCAGACATTATCTGAGCATTAGCGACAGTAAGTGAGCGGCGCTGTGTGTTGGGTCAACACTCCTGCGACCACGCTTTCTACCTGACTCGGCCCTGCACGCTCCTTTGTGCGGCGCCCCAAGACGTCCCACGCCACCCCTGCCAACCAGCTGGGGGCTCGAGGTCGTTCAACTCTGATTTGTTGTGCCCGCCGCCCCGCTGAGACGGTATTTTTTTTCGTTCTTTTGGCGCGTCCGTGGTCGAAAGCCATAAACAGTTTGGTGAACAATTTTTAATTACCTTTGACCGGGCGACGAAGAGAAGATTCCCGGCCGCGCTTGGCTGTCAAGAGGGAATCAGCGTAGAGGAAAATATTGTTCTTTTTTTACTGTAGTAATTTTCACTTGTCAATTTATTTTATTATTTTATGTGTGCATGCCATATTTTGGAATTGGGAAAGGGGAGCATGCTCGCCGACATGAGTGGTAAAATCTTGCAATTCTTTTTTAAATAAAAGCCACCTATTTGTTAACATGAGTAAAAGTTTCTTATTTTACACCGGCCACCAACTTCCTCCATCTTCATCAATTTAAGCAAGCCTTTCTATCGACTGAGCGAGCCGGCTACCACGTCTACGGCGCCCAACCGACAGACGGGTAGTCGCAATTCATTAAGTGAAATTGTAACTTTGTAATAATAAAATATGCCGGAAAACTTTTATTTTGTGTTGATTTACAGTTTCTAGTACATATAAGTTGCCAACGCTTAAATGTTTGTTTGCAAAATAAAATTTAACCACCCGGTCTGTCAGACCGGATAGCTCCAATAGCGGCACATGAACCCATGGCTCCATTAAAGTGTTAATTGATTATTATTGAATGTTATTAATTAGATTAGTTGAACACAGAAGTGACGATCCTCATTGTTATTTGAAAGGTCCGAACTGTAAATTCAACAATGCATTTTTGTCAGTGAATCATATATCGAAATATTGAATTTTTTATTATTTATTATGATCAAAAATATTTATACATATCTGTAGGATACATATTTTGAAATCTACATTAATAAATTATTTTAATTAAAATACAATTTTTTGTGCAAGGTGATAATATGAGCTTCCACTTTTATTTCGATTTGTGTGCGCATGTACATTAAATTATGTCTTATAAAGTTTATTGAAAACTCAACAGTTTTCTGTAAAAACGAGCTCAAATTTCCTCATTTTCAGAAACACTCAAACACCGTTTTCTCAAAAACGGCTCCAATTTTTTTCTTCAAACTTTTTTTTACGGATAATGCTAATTGCAGTGTTTAAGATGGCATAAAATGCATTTTGCTGTATTATTTTGTTTCTTCAAAAGTTACACAAATGTAATTTTGTTGAAATTTTTCCCATGTCTTTAATATGCACATTATCGGCGATTTGTATATATTATTTCAGTTGTGAGTGGCAGATTCACACGACTTCTAATAAAGCTTTTCGAAATCGAAATAGTTTTCTGTAAAAAAGAGCTTTTCGCATAAACACATTTGTGTGTGGCAGTGCTTGAAACGACTTTCAGTAATGTGTTTCGAAATCTCAATGGTTTTCTGTGAAAAGAGCTTCAAATTTTACATTTACAGTAACGCTTAAACGCCATTTTCGTAAAAACGGCACCAAACGTTTTCAACGAAAATTTTCGTTTAGGACGAGGTTTTACTCTTCAATAATATTCTTAAAGTAGGTTTTCGGTTCTGCCATTAGGAAACCGAAAAATTGAGCAAAGGTGAAAAAATGTTCGAGCGGCGATAGATGGTTGTTGGCACAAGGATGGGGCACGACCGAAAAGTCAGCCCCGACCAAAGATATTAGGAAATTAGCTACTACGAGAAAATCTGTGCCATTCTGTAGCTCCACTAGTTCCTTTTTGTTTTGGCCCAAGAATCTTTGGTGGTATCTAAAACAAGAATAGTACGAACATAAGTTGTGGTGTGTGTAATACAAGTCAGTTAATGTTTCGGGCTCATACGTAAATATACGCTCGTATACGCACCATAGTTCGGGGCAGGTTCGGGGCTCGTTTTACAACCATCGACATATTAAAATTCTGCAAACTAAAACCGGTCTATGATCGAAATTACAGATTGAATGCATAAAAACAACGTTTAAAACATATTGTATTTCATTCGTTAAAAATCAGAATCGGTCTAAGCGAACTCAACTCTAATTAAAAGCCAAAGACATACCTTCCAAAGTTCTAGAACCGAGAAAACACGAACACCTCTGTTTCACATCAGCTCGCATATACAACTGAACCACAAAGCTATATTGGCAACAGGAGTTATTAAACTAGTTAAAATTGTTCCTGGTAGATTGTTTGCGATATATGAAAAGATACCAAGGGGGCTCATATTATATAAATGGTTCATATCACCACCTTTAACTGTGTCTACGGGAAATAATAAACGGGAAATACTATTTCTTTTTGAGAGTAAAAATTTGAGTTATGACTAGACCTCGGAAGTTTACTCACAAAAAGGTTTGATTTAGGCACCTGAAATAGGCAACAAAATTACTAAATTAGGCACTAAAAGGCATTAAAATCGACGTTTGAGGCACATAAATAGGTTACAGAATGACTAAGCCAGGCAAAAAAAATAAACATGAAAAAGTTATATTTCTGGCATGTAGAAATTGTCTCAATAGAATTAAATTAGGAAACTTTTATTATGCAGGAAAAAGTATTTTTACATTTATGAAAAAGACTACAAGCATATTTTCTTCACATTCATAATTAGCAGTATAGTATATAATCAATATTTTTCTCCAAATTTTCTACAATAAGGCTGTCTTGTCTATTAAATAATTTTTAAGGCTGAAAATGAACTTTTTACTGACAGATTTATAGGAGCAAACAAATTTAGTTACATCTCTCATACTCACGTCTCCTGGAACTTTTTCACTCGTCCCTTCTTCCCACCCCCCAAAAAACTTGTACCACACAACCCATTTAAGTACTGAACAATATTTTGTAATATACGCCTGTCTGAGAGTAGGATTTTGCCTGGCCTGTCTGTCGCTTTCCTCGCCTGGACTTCGCAGACGACGCGCTGCGGCGATAAGTCTCAACCTGCCAACAGCGCAGCTGCATCAGGAATGAGTGCAATTGCCCAAGAAGTGCGTGCTGATCGGAGACGAGCGTGAAACATCCTTATTATGTTGACATGCAGGGCTTCTTTTGTTCTGTATTTTGAGTGAAAGATTTTGGTGCGTTGTTCGATCACACAATATTTGCATTTCGGAAAAGTTTTTGCGTTTCCGTAAAACGAATTTCAAAATTTAGCATTTAAAATACTATCTTTCTTGAAAATTACTTGTTTTATGCAAAAACATATTAAAATAGACATCAACCGCCCTTTTTAGGATATTTTAGGGATATTAGATGCTTTCAGTACATCTATTTTCTCATGATTCGTAAATATCTGCAATTACTTTTCACAACATCCTAAATAGGCATTTGTCCTAAAATCAGATGTCTAGTTATGACTCATGATTTTAGGCATTAAAATGCTTAATTTCCAAGTAAATAATGTTTAAAAGCAAAATATAATTCAAAGAGGATTTATTAATAAGGGATATTCAAAATAACGCTGAACACAATCCGCGCATTTTATAATACTGAACTAAAGTTCACCAATTTATTAATGTATATTATTCGCTCAGCTTAATAAAATTATTGTTCGCTTAATTATTTTTATATTTCTTCTCAAATACAGAAACAAATACATATTTTATATATAAATTTGATGATTTGCGAAATTAAATGAAATATATATTTTTTTAATTTGTCCCAAGATTGGGGGGCAGTTGCCCCCCTGAATCCCGCCTCTGCTTGTAATTCAATTGGTAATCGTTCACGATGATCATTCCCCTGGTGTCTTCTGACTCAGAGGATGGATGAGGAGCATTCTGAGTGGGTTGGTTTTTATTTATTTTTTGTTGTTTTTTACGAAGGAAAAATAATAATTGGAAATAAAATAATGGGATTTGGTAGCAGGAGTATTGTTAAAATTACAGGAATGCGTGGGGTGCGATTTATTAGCATAGATCTAGCTTATAACCTGATAACAAATAAGTGGATAAATCCAGTAGCTAAATGTAGAAAAAAAGTTCCATAGCACGTTGTGTAGCCAGAATCTCTCTGTTGTGGGTCCTTTATACCGAGAACCAATTGAAAACAAAACGTTCGTCCGTGAACACGTAAATGCGAAATTTCAAACTTTTTCACAGGAATCACTTGTGCTTTCGATAAACTTTATTTGAAGTCATTTGAGGGACATCAACTCATAAATAAAATAGTGATCACAAATTGATGGAAATGTGCATATTAACGGTATGAAAGATCTTTCAAAGAAATTAGATTTGTGTGATTTAAAAAAACGAAAAAATACCCCAAAATGAACTTTACGTCGAATTAAAGAGTGTAATTAGCACTATCCGTTTGAAACGTCTGAAGAAAAAAATTGGAGCCATTTTTTAGAAAATGACTTTTGAGAGTTTCTGAAAATGCGGAATTTTGAGTTGGTTTTCACAGAAAAAGGTTGAGTTTTCGAGTAACTGTATATGACTATTTAAAGCAAAAGTACTTATAACTTTAATCATGTGAACAAATCGCCCTTAATGTAAATATTAAAGATGCGAGAAACACGTCAAAAAATTACATTATGCACTATGTCTACCAAAAGTTTAAAGAAAAAAGTTGGAGCCGTTTTGGAGAAAATCTTGTTTTTGTAATTTTGTTAAAATTGACTATTAAATAATATTAGAGGAGAAAATCTTGTTTTTGTAATTTTGTTAAAAAAGACTATTAAATTTCACAAAAAAATGTACATGACCTTAATGAAAGAACTCACTTTGGAGAACAAATCTTATTTGGAGGAAAAATCTGTACCTTCAATTTTATAGTTGCAGGAAGATGCCGAACAAAGTTCAAAATTTTCAAATTTCCGAAAATTGAGAGTTAAGAGTAAAAATCGGACCGTGAAAATCGGACGTTTCTCACACCGTAATCTATAGAATGTCTTCTCAAAAATTCTATTACATTTTTACTGGTCCGGCGCTTCCCGATATTACCTCACCTGCTCAGAGACGTGCAGAATCTGTGAGTAAATGTGAATGAGAGGGACAGAGAGCGGCAGAGACAGACACACACAGAGACAGACAGGAACAGGGTGAGGGAAGGAGGGAGAGACAGTGAGAAAGGGAGATGGTAGGGGAAAGAGGGAGATGAAAGGCAGAACAACGTCTGCCGGGTTTTCCTAGTATTCTATAAATGTCCACGTCCCAAATTACAGAAATATTTATTTTGTCCTAGAAAACTCAACAGTTCCACATTTATTGTTTATTTCGGCCCGAAACATTTCTAAACCCTTATTTTTACATCATTATCTAATACTTCAATGTCAAACATGGCTACCTAATGTCCTCTTTGTAAATGTAACTAACTACTCTTTACTTTCGCACTCCCGAGTACCAATACTTCGAAATGACACACTATATGTACTTTCCCGTGTACTATACGGACGTATAATATAGTATTTTCCCCGTATACTATACGTGCGTATAGTATAGTGAAAGTTACATGTAATGCTGCGCAAAAAAAAATGGCGGATTTGGGGCAGAAAAACTCTTATTACAGGGACCTGGCAACGAAAAAGTGGATAAATCTAGTTGCTAAATTAAGAAAAAATCTTCTAATACGTGGTGCAGCCAAAATTCCTCTTTTGTGGGTCCTTGATACCGAAAAACCAATTGAAAGCAAAACGTCTGTCCGTCCGTCTGTCTGTGAACAACGCTAGCGACTAAACTGTTCAGCTGATTTTCTCCAAAATTGATACACCCTGAGCGATCTGACTGATCTTCTGGCCCCTTGAATTTGAAACCGATATTTTAATTTTGAGGGATACTTTACTTGAAACCCCCCGGACATTTTCAAAATTTAAATAAAACGGCTCCAAATTTTTTTCTTTAAATTTCTTGTAAGAATAGAGTAAAATACACTTATTAAGGTGGCATAGGTCCGATTTTCACGGTTAACTCTGAATTTTCGAAAATTGCGAAAGATTGAATTTTATTCGGCATCTTCCTACAACTCCTAAATTGCAAATACAGATTTTTCCTTTAAAAAAATGTTCTTCGTAGTGAGTTCTTTCTTTAAGGTCATGTACATTTTCTAAAAATGTTTGTTGTTTTCGAGCAATATTGTGTGCAATATGAGCAATGTTTAAAAAATACAAAAACAAGATTTTCTCTAAAATTGCTCCAATTTTTTCTTTAATCTTTTGCCAGGGATAGTGCTAAATGTACTCGTTTAGATGACAAATACAATATAACTCTATTCTTTTATATTTTCAAAAATTACAAAAATGAAAGTTTTTTGACTAGTCTCTCGCGTCGCTAGTTTTCACTTTCGCGTATACGTACGTATACACGGAGTGATATACGTAGTTTAGGGAAAGTTATGTAATGCTGCGCGAAAAAATGGCCAATTTTCGGCGGAAAAAAATTAATTGCCGGGCCGTGAAAACGAAGAAGTGGATAAAACCAGTTGCTAAATTAAGAAAAAAAAATCCCCTAACACGTGGTGTAGCCAGAAACCCTCTTGTGTGTCCTTAATAACGAAAAAACAATTGAAAGGAAAACGTCCGTCTGTCCGTTTGTGAACACTGCTAGCGCCTAAACCATACGTACGATTTCTTCTAAAATGGATATTCCCCGGTCGATCTGATTCTAGTCAAAGCTTTGAGATTTTGAAAAAGATTCTTCAAAATTTGGGGGTAGTTTACATAAAACCCTCCGGAGATTTTCAAAATTTTCTCAAAATCGGCTCCAATTTTTTTCTTCAAATTTCTTGTGAGAATAGAGTAAAATACACTTAAGGTGGCATAGGTCCAATTTTCGCGGATAACTCAGAATTTTCGAAAATTGCAAAAGTTTAAAATTTTTACGACGTCTTTCTGGAACTACAAAATTGAAGATAGAGATTTTTCCTTAAAATAATTTTTTTCTTCATAGTAAGTTCTTTCTTTTAGGTCATCTACATTTTTTTGATAATTTTAGTATTTTTTCGCGCAATATTGCGTGCAATATGTGCAATTTTAAAAAATTACAAAAACAAGATTTTCTCAAAAACGGCTCAAAATTTTTTCTTTAAACTTTTGGTACGGATAGATGTAAATGTACTCTATGTACTCTATCAGATGACATATAAGCCATATTGTTCTATTGGTTGTTTTTTTCAAAAATTACGAAAATGTAATATTTTTCACATGTTTCTCACGTCGATAATATTTACATTACCGGCGATTTTTTCACATTATTATATTTACGAGCACATGTGATTTAAATGTAAAGTAAAGTTTTTCGAAAACACAACCGTTTTCTGTGAAAAGTAGCTCAAAATTTCGCATTTTCAGAAACGCTCAAACGCCATTTTCTCATATATGGCTGCAAATGTTTTCTTCAAACTTTTGTAACGGATAGTGCTAATTACACTCTTTAGTATAGCGTAAAGTTTATTTTGAGTTATTTTTTTGTTTTTTTCAAAAATTACAGATTTGTAAATTTTTGAAAGATCTCTCACATCTTTAATATGCACATTATCCGCAATTTGTAAATATTATTATATTTGTGAGTGTAAGTGCTTCAAATAACTTCAAATAAAGTATTTTGAAAACTCAAAAATTTTCTGTGAAAATGAGCTTCAAATTTCGCATTTTTAGTAGTGCTGAAACGCCATTTTCTCTTAAACTGCACATAATTTTTAAAAGAAAATTGCCATTTACGGCTAGGTTCTTATGTTCTTTAATATTCGAAAATTAATATTTTCGCTCTACCAATAGGAAATCGAAAAATTAAGAAAATGACAAAAAAAATGTACTTTTGGCGGTGATAGATGGTAACTGGCAAGAAAGAGTATGTGGCAATTCCGAATAGCTAGGAAGACCCAAGGAAATAGAAAACTAATACGGGAAAGTCTGTGCCATTCTGTAGCACCACTAGTTACGTTAGCGGCGGTTTGTTGACATAATTATATTTACGAGTACATGCACTTTAAAGAATTTCAAGTAAAGTTTTTAGAGAACTCATCAATTTTCTATGAAAACTAGCTCAAAATTTCGCATTTTCAGAAACGCTCAAACGGCATTTTCTCATAAATGGCTCCACATTTTTTCTTCACACTTTTGGAGTGGATGGTGTTAATTTCACTCTTTAATATGTCGTTAAGTTCAATTTGGGGTATTTTTTGTTTTTGCAAAAATTACAGAAATGTAATGTTTTAAAAGATTTCTCACGTCTTTACTATGCACATTTCCAGCAATTTGTAAACATTATTATATTTGTGAGTGTAAGTGCTTTAAATTACTTCAACTGAAGTTTTTTGAAATCTCAAAAATTTTCTGTGAAAAAGATCTTCTAATTTCGCATTTTTAGTAGCTATTAAACGCCATTTTCTTAAAAACGGATACATTTTTTTAAAAGAAAATTGTCATTTAGGAGGACGTTTTTGTGTTCTATCGAAAATTCGGTGTTAACTTGAAAATCGGACCTATGCCGCCTTAGTAAGTGAATTTACCCTATTATTAGGAGAAACTTAAAAAAAATTGCAGCAGGTTTTGAGAACAAAACTTGTAATTCGCCTTTACTTCAGGCATTACTTTAAGCATAACGTGAAGCATTACTTCAAGTACTTTGAAACAGGAAAAGCAATACCTTAACTAAACAAAATATTTTAAGTACAAACCATACAAAAATGAACGCAAATTATAGTTTCATCTTCTCAAATACTTACGTACCTTTCAGCGTTTTCATTTTCGGCAATTTAAATTGATATAAGATACACAGGAGTAATGGAAGTTTTCGCAACCAGAAACAGCATTCAAACGATTTCAGTAATAAAATGATTTCAAAAGATTCACATGAAATAAAATAACAACATAAATAATACACTAAGATGACACTAAAACCACAACACTAATATGTATTACACACACTTAGACGTTGTGTAACCCAGTGTTATCCAGTGATAAATTGCTATCGTGTTATTTCCTATAGTGAACGGAAACTAGACATTGTTTAATAACAATATTCTTGTCATGGTAACCAATTTAATTCCCAAACCACTTTGTATTCCCTAAGTCAGCGAATACAAAAAAATCACATTTGCGATAATACGAGCAATAATTCGAGAAAAAGTTATAAAACAAAATATTCAGAAAACTTTTCAATTGACGCGATGGTTTACTTTTCGTTTCGGTGCAATAGATACTTTCCATTCTGTGTGTGATTAAAAATACCTACATTTTTCAGCATTACTTTGATTTTTGGGCCCCAAATATCTTGACTGAAATCAGGATTTTGGAATATGGGAGAGAATTGAAATATTTTCCATTGTTGAGAATTACGGTGAAACATTTTCCATAGTTTTTGAGAAAAATTGGTTCGAACATTTCAGAAAATTTACCAATTCTCTTCCTTTTTACTCAACAACTATGGACCACCTATGGACATTTCAAAAACAATCATTAGAGATATTTTGAAGCTTATGTGTTGAGAAACGTACTGAATAATGAAATTCATCTATAATGTAAATTTTAACGACGTAAGAGACAAGTAAAAATTTACGTTTTTGTAATTTTTGAAAAAAACAACATACGGAGCAATATGAGGTCATCTGCTAGATTATATTTAGCACTATCCCTGTCAAAGCTTTAAAGAAAAAAATTGTAGCCGTTTTTGAGAAAATTTTGTTTTTGTAACTTTTTAAAATAACAAATATTGCAAGCAATATTGCTCGAAAACTACTAGTTGTTTTATGAAATAACCTTAATGAAATAACTCACTTTGGAGAACAAATTTTATTTGAAGGAAAAATCTCTATCTTCAATTTTGTAATTGTAGGAAGACGACGAATAAAATTCAAACTTTCGCGATTTTCGAAAATTCAGAGTTATCTGTGAAAATCGGACCTATGCCACCTTAATAAGTGTATTTTACTCTACTCTTACAAGAAATTTAAAGAAAAAATGTTGAGCCGTTTTTGAGCAAAATTTTGAAAATGTCCGGGGGACTTCATGTAAAGTAACCCCAAATTTTTAAGAATGTTTTTTTTTTCAAAATCGCGGCGCCTCGAGTGGCATCAAATCGACGGGGGAGTATTCATTTTGGAAGAAATCGTACATATGGTTTAGGTCCTAGTGTTGTTCACATTCTGACAGACACACAGACAGCCGGGTGAACGGACGTTTTGCTTTCGATTGCTTTTTCGGTATCAAGGACCCACACAACGGGGATTCTGGGTACACCACGAGTTAGGGGATTTTTTTCTAAATTTAAGAACTTGTTTTATTCACTTTTTCGTTATCAGGACCCGGCAAAGAATTTTTTTCTGCCGAAAGTTCGCCGTTTTCGCGCAGCATAACATAACTTTCCCTATACTACGTATATTACTCCGTATATACGTATGTATACGAGAAAGTAAAAATCAAACAACCGAAGGAACTTTAAAGCATCAGCGACGCTACATTCAGCTAGTAGGTAGGTATTTACCTAGACCCTATGAATATTTGCAGAATATATACCGAAAGCGGAGTATGTTTCTGATGTGACCGGTATAGCGTTCACTGCCAAGGTGCCGTAATCCAAAAGAAGTTCCAAAAAAGCTGCCAGGTCGTTACACAGTCCAGAGTCTAAGTCCAAATACCAAAATACGAATTCCAATAACTAGCAGGGTCGAACACAATGAATATCTGGGTAATCAAGTCTTTCCGGTGCGGGCGCAATCTCACAAGTGCCGGCCCGCCCGGCCGCAGCCAGCCCGGTCCCCGCCCGGGTGTGGCGGGGGGGGGGAGAGGGGGCGTGCGCTACCCCTCCATCCCCTCCGCAGCCACCGCCCCGGCGCTGCCGTGGCGCGCCTTCCCGCGGTGACGTGGCGCCGCCGAGGGTATGAATGGCGGTGGGCGTACCTATGTTTTAACCGCCACTACAGTTTCCAAACTTGTTGATATTTTCAAAAAATATCTTTAGAAATAAGGATTCATTTTAGAAAAATTGTAATTTGAATAAATATTTTTCTGAAAAGCCGGAAAATTCAAATCTCTGGAGTCATGCCCCAATATTTTATTTGAAATATCAAAAATACATTTTTAAATATAATAGCATCATATACAGGTAAAATTTTCAAGTATAAAGTGTATTATTTTAAAATGTAAAGATTGTACCAAAATATTTATTTTCTAATGTGATTCATTCATGCAGTTCTTTCTTTCGTTTTTCTTTCTTTTTTCTTTTTCTCTTTCGATCTTCTTCTGTCACACTTCGGCCCTTTAAGTTTAGCCTTGACGTCTCGAACGATCAATGCCCATTCACTTCTCTCCTTTGCCTTTCTTCTCCACCCCCTCACTCCCATTAATCTTAAATTAATCTCTACATCATCCAACCATCTTAAACGGGGTCTTCCTTTCTTTCTTCTTCCTTCGGGTCTCTATAGAAAGTAATTTTGGGGATCCTTTCTTCTTCCATTCGTAATAATGTCCGAGCCATTGTAGTCTTCTGATCTTAATTTCTGCAACAATGTCGGTTGTTTTATACATATTGGTGAGTTCTTAATTACTCTTTATCCTCCAATGCCCATTTTCACATGTGGGGCCGAAAATACACCTTAAGATTTTCCTTTCCCAGGACATCAGTTCACATTCAAGGCTATTTGTTATTGTCCCAACACTCAGCACCGTACAGTATTACTGGTCTTGTTACCGTATTATATATTTGGACCAATACCACCTAGATTATCTAGGTGGCGTTGCTTGGACCTTGAGGTATCTATGTATATTTCTTTTCCTTAATGCATATCTTAGTGCTCTGAAACACTTATTGGCTGAGGTTATTCGTGCTTTTATTTTCATTTCTATATTGTTGTGGAAGTAACGGGAGATCCCAAATATTTCAATACTTCTACTCTTACACATTTATCTGTTCGAAAGTTTTCTTACTTGTTCGAAAGTTTGAGGGTGGTTCATTCTTTTTCCGATTATTAACCACAAACTTACTTTTACTACAGTTAATATTAAGACCAATTACACTGGCAGCTGTTATTAATTATTCCACACTTTCTGTGAGGAATTTCTGTGTTCTGCTTTACATAACATCATCTGATTATACTAAAAGTTGTACAGTTCTATTAAATATTGTACCTCTTGGATTTATTTTGATGGCTCTGATTACCTTTTCCAAGCACATATTTTAAATAGTTGTGTGGATAGTGAATCACCTTGATGGAGACCAGCCATAGTTTCAAAACTTTCTGATATCATATTTTGTACATTTACTTTCTTAGTTGTGTTTTTTAAAGTCGTTTTGACTAGCCTTTGCAATTTACTTGGGAAACCCAATTCTAACATTATTTGTAGGAGTTGTTTCCTTTTAACACAATCATAGGCTTGTTTAAAATCAATATATAACTGATGTATTTCAATATTCTGCTTCCATATTCTCTCTATAATTGTTCTAAGAGTGTAGATTTGATCAGTAGTAGACCTATTTTTCCTAAATCCTCACTGATAATCTATATGGCATTCCTCCACATACAATTCCAGCAGCCATGATAATATAGTTGTATATAATATATGTGTTGTATTACAAAGCGATATTCCATGATAATTCATACAATTTAGTTTGTCACCACTCTTGTAGACAGGGCAAATTATTGCAGTGCTCCGTTTCTTTGATATTACTCGTAATTTCGTCTCCCAACTTTTTTGCATAAATAATAAACGTGTTTCCACAACTGTCTGCCTCCAAATTTAATCAACTCTGCTTTGATCATATATTCTCCTGGTGCTCAATTTCCCTTCATATTTCTTATTGCTTTCATTATTTCTTGAAATGTTGGTGGTGGTTGTAATTGCTCATGTCCATGGTAAATCACTTTCTGTTCAAGAGTTCGTTCCTCCTGCTGGGGGTTCAGTAGAACTTCAAAATGTTTTTTCCATGTTTAACACATCATTCTCTCCACCTACTAGACCTCCATCGTTATTTCTACAAAAACTTGTCCTTGGGCGGAAACCCTCTTTTATATTTCTTATTCCTTCATAAAACTTTCGGCTCAGGGTCGGATTTCTAAATAGGCTGAGTAGGCTGCAGCCTAGAACGGCAAATTTTTAGGGGCGGCAGTATGGCAATGTTTTCAAAAGCTAAAAATAAATACAATATTTCGGACGTTAATAATATTTTCCGAACGAATTTAAAAACAAATATTACTTGAAAATAGTTTTTAGTCTTTCTACATACTTTCTAAAACTGTAATTTTAAGCAAATTCACAGTACGTAATCTTGTAATATATCTTTCTTGTAGTGTAATCTAATTTGGTTTCACAACACTGCATAGTGGAAGGCACAAGCCAAGCGATTCGATCTGACAACGCTAGTTCCGGCACTGCCATTATCGAGAATGAACGATACCGAAACTTCGCCTGTTATCGGGATCATAGAGGAGAGATATATCTCTCCTCTATGATCGGGATATGCCGACCGCTTCGAAAGAATGCTGGACGCGTCAACGGATCTCTTACCACCCTTTATTGCTCAAACCCGAGGCGGTCAGGCCTTGTTGTCGTCATTCTGACGAATATTATTTATTTTACTTAAATGGCAATTTTCTTTGAAAATGGTGTTTAAGCGCTAGTAAAAGTTGCGAAATGTGAAGCTCTTTTTCACAGAACATTTTTGAGTTTTCATTCAACTTCATTTGAAGTGCATACATGCACAAACATAATAATGTTTACAAATTTCTGGTAATGTGTATATTAAAGATGTGAGAGATCTTTAAAAAAAATTATAATTGTGTAATTTTGGAAAAAACATAAAAAAATACCTCAAAATAAACTTTACATTATATTAAAGAGTGCAATTAGCACTATCTGCTTCAAAAGTGTAAAGAAAAAATTTGGAGCCATTTATGAGAAAATGGCGTTTGAGCATTTCTGAAAATGCGAAATTTTGAGCTAGTTTTCACTGAAAATGATTGAGGTTTTGAGAAACTTTGCTTGACATTATTTAAAGCACATGTACTCATTAATATAATAATGTCAACAAATTACTGCTATTGTAAATATTAACGACATGAGGGGCAAATCAAAAACTTACATTTTTGTAATTTTTGAAAAAACAAAAGAATAGAGCAATATGGCATTTATGTCATCTAATAGAGTACATTTGGCACCATCCCTACCAAAAGTTTAAAGAAATATTTGCAGTTGTTATTGAGAAAATCTTGTTTTTGTATTCTTTTTAAATTGCACATATTGCTCACTATGAAGAACAAATTTTATTTGAAGGAAAAATCTCTATCTGCCATTTTTGTAGTTGGAGGGTATCCAGGTGGCTTCATGTAAAGTATCCCCCAAAATTAAAATATTGATTTCAAATTCAAGGGGCCAGATCAATCAAGGAGTATCAATTTTGGAGAAAATCGGCTGAATGGTTTAGTTGCTAGCCTTGTTCACAGACAGACAGACGGACAGACGGACGGACAGACATTTTGCTTTCAATTGGTTTTTCGGTATCAAGGACCCACAAAACAGGGATTCTGCCTGCATGTGTTAGGAGATTTTTTTCTTAATTGAGCAACTGGATTTATCCACTTTTGCGTTACCAGGTCTCTGTAATAAGAGATTTTCTGTCGAGAATCCGCCATTTTTTCGTACAGCTTTACATAACTTTCCCTATGCTATACTTACATATAGTATAGGGACAAGTGCACTAGTTTTTAATAAACTCTAAAATCTGGAAATTCATCTACACCAGCCAAATATATATTTTTTATTTTACTGACTATTCCGAGGATTTCATTGGAAGTCATTTCAGAAACAAACATCAAGCCAAACATTTTTTGGAAAAATTATGATGTTGAATTTTGGTTGTTTTTGAATTGGTTTGGTTTTGAATGTTGAAATGTGGTTTTAGTGTTTTGTGAAATCAAACACAATTCTCGAAAAGTGTTGGTTGAAAAGACTTGCATCTTCTACTAGATTATTTACTTCTCCATCATTATCCTTTAAAACCATGTTCTCTACAAAGTGTAGAAATAATGTGGTTGAATTTTTTAAAATATACAAATACAGAATAAACCAATAAATAAACAATATAGAACTATGAGGAATGATATCTCGGACAATCCTGATATAAACATACTATTTAAAAAAATCTTTTATTTTAAATAAATTATAATTATTTATTTGGTGTTTATAAGTACTCTGTACATTACAGCCATTATTTCAGAACCCATAAATTGTAATTTTACATGTTTTTATTAAAATTTTGTTATTACAGGTAAAATACTTTGTCCAAGTACTTTTACAAGACATTCAGTATCCACAGTTTCTCTTGAGAAATTTAGAAATTCTACTTCCAAATAGACAAAACCAAGTAGTACATGTTTCTATTGAAAGCATATACTGCATATATTTACAAATCTCCAAACATTCTCTGAGCTTTATATACAAGAAAAATATTGTTAATAAACACTCCTTTTCTACTATTTCACAGCAAGTCTTTAATAGATACATTAATTAAAACCTCTAAAATATTTTGTATGACAGAGGAAAGGAAATTACAGTTTGCAAGAACAAAATGCATGAAATCATGTACCATTAGGAATACACATAATTGCAAAGTATATTTTGAATATGGAGAATATGGTTCCAGGATTTCACATGATATTACCAGTAATATCATTGTCTCAAACTGTATCTTCATGTTTCAATATTAGTTTTTCTGAAAATTGCTTATTTGATTTTTCAATAAAATGAATCCATTTAATACAATTCTACAATTTTTATTGTTATTTTCTTTGTTAACCTTGTAAATGTATAAGTAAATCAATTTGGCAACTTAGAATTCACATTCTATAAATATACTTGACTATTCTAGCATAAAAGTTAACTCCAATAGAAAACATAAATTATGCAGGAGGATGAAGTCTGAAAGGAAAAATACAGTACAAACTGTACACAGGAACAATGATTTTGGTATCACAAAAACATATTTATTTGGTATAGCTAACATTGAGAAGTATGTTTCTGCTACAAACAAAACTGTAATACATCCATGAAATTCAAAATATATATTAAATCAATTCATTGAAAATTTCTTTTCACAAAGATCACACAATACAAAAGAAAAAATTGCTTATGTTTAATACGATATTCAGATAATGGATTTAGCAAATTTCATGGTTCACTGTTTCTTTGCCCTAATTTCTAATGTTAATTTTTTAAATTTCTTTTGTACAAAAGGCAGTGCAATGCATGTATAGTTTTGATGTAAAATCACAATTATAGTATGACCATTCTAAGTAATTATATATACAATTAACAATATATTTACAATTACAAGCCAAATATTTTATTTTTACTCTCAAGCAAATACAGACTAGAAGACAAATATTATATACTATTAAAGAAATATAGCAACATGATTCTTATATTTTTGTGACTTTTAAAAATATATAATATTGTTTATATTATATCTTTAACTTTTCACATTTATTGTTGAAAGTAGAATTAATTTTAAATAGCAATGAATAATGACTGAAAACTCAATTTAATATTTCACCACTCAGGTTAATTAGTTATATACACTACTATTTATGCATTAATTTTAATATTGCACACATTCTTTTTAAGATTTTTTTCTGAAAGCTGTGGGATACTTGTAACACACTTGCCACCAGAGGCAAGATACCAATCTTACACAAAAGATTCTTTGGATGTACTTTGGAATAATTTTTTTTATCTCTTTCTTTCTTTCTGTTTTGAAGCTGCTATGAAAAGCTTTTATTTAATTCAAAATATGAATGTGGCATAACTGTTCTTATACATTTCTATATTATTTTCTTGCTCATAAGGTTTTCAGACCTTTTCTAACGAGCGTGGGCTTTGCAGAAAGGTCGGCCACCCTTGGCATAGAAGCTCTGTCCTTCCAAGTTCTTCTTGCAATTCTAAAAACAGTGTTGTATATAAATTTCAAATGTATAAATAATAATATAATGCATAAATTCTAATAACAATACTCGTTAATACTTACAGTGCAGTTGAAGCACTGGCTATGGTAATTATTGTTGAGAGCTTCTACCCATCGATCTCCAGCCTCAATTGGGAAGCCACAAGCAAAGCACTTGGTGGTAAATAGTTCATTCCAATCTGTATATACATAAGGAAATTTATGAAGAGTAATTTGCATTTTTTCAGATAATAAACTTAATTATATTATTAAAATAGAATTTTTCCTCACCAGCTTCACAGTACGGCAATCCATCTTCCAAGAAGAATGGGCTGTTTCCAAACAATTTTCCACAGTATGCGCACAAGAAGCATTCTGGGTGGAAATGCTTGCCAATTGCATTCAAGCAGTCCTAGAAGGCAAAAAGATGCCCTGAATGATACTTACATATTATATGTTGATATTTAATGTTTTAAACATTTATTGATTTTAAAGATTAAAGTAGCTATGAGCTGTTGATAGACTTTGTATAGCTTTGTTTTATTATATTTGTGATGATTTTGTGAGGGATATGATAACTTTGAGACACTTTGTAGAACGTATTTAGTTTTGTATATTTGGGATGCATTACGTGTTGGTTTAAATCATATATTTGTAAGAGTTGTGATGTGGAAATAGGGTGGCGAGATGTTGATTTGTTCATGTATGTAATAGAATGTAATAGTTTTGTACTGGGCAATTGCCTGTTTAATAAATGAATAAATAAAATAAATTAAATGAAATATATGATTTCACTCCGATGTTATTAGTTCAATTTAAAATGTTTGTTTTAGAAAAAGAAAATATTTATGGAATTAAATGCTCACTTTTATTTGTTAATGGTAATGTATCACAATGTTCAGATTCATTGGGAAATTAAAAAGAGAAAAAAATGAATTTACAAAAATATGCAGTAATATTGCCAGGGATAATTGGCTCACTAATTCACGCAGGGTCTTAGAACAGATGTGCCCAAGAATGTATTAGACCAAAGGCTGAGGTTTCAAATCCTGCATAAGGAATGCGTGTTTACATCTTGTGTTTGAGGCATAGCACCCTTTTCACAGCCTCATGTATCCTGTGTCCAGAAACCTGTGAAAGATGGGTCCACATGCTCCCTTGGTCAGCTAAGTATTACCCATCATGATAATGGGGGATCCAGCCGATCACGGGGGGGGGGGGATCATAAAGTTTTGTTGAGTAATAAACATATTTGTTATTAAGTTGTAATTATTATTGTAATGTATATACTGTACTATACAATATTATTTTTTAAATAATTACATAACCCCTCCCCCCGGATCCGCCATATCAGGACTCAGAAGGATGAGGACTAGGAAGAAACTATAGGAGTAAACAAGATATGTGAGGGATGGATTGGTTCCTGATTGCCTGGGGGTGCCTAGGGTAAGAGAGATCGCCAGGGTGGAGGTTATCAGAACAAATGGTCTATTGCAACCTAAGTATTTTTTGTTAAATATTACCATCAGTAACACAATTTCTATGTTATTTTTTCTTGTCCTGGTGGATGTTGTGGGTGAGTTTTGCTTAAAGAAGATAGCAGTAGCAGGAAAGCAAAAATGTTTGTAACCCTTTAAAAAGTTAGAAAGTTCAAGAAATGTGAACTGTTATATTGAGAATAAAGTTAAAAGCCTTTAATTAATTCAAAGAAATATTTTGTATTTAACAGCCATAAGTACAGTCAGTAGAATGTTGTCAGGAATTTGTATGTCAAATAAAATTACAGTTTACTAGCTTTCCAACATTTTGATTTGTATTCTGATGTTTAAAATGAAATAGCCAAATTATTTGCCAAACCATTTTTTGAAAAATTACTCAAATGTAAACCAAATGGTTGTTTTTGCCTGAATTATATTTTCCAAAAATGGCAAATTCTATCAACTCAATTAACTTTGCACCCTTTAATGTTTGCAATTTTTAACCCTTCAGCAGTCACACTCAAAATTGGAATGCCAGTGGTTGTGCAGATTACAATTGTCCTCATTTTGAAAATTCTTATTAAAAATATTTTACAAAAAAATCGTCTTCTAGTTCAAATGTAGACAAGTAATGGTATCTAAAACACTGACCAGTTACAAAATACTATTAAATTTATTAGAATGTTGATGTATTACAAATTCTGTGAAATGCTACATAAAATTGTATGTATTATGCCTTTAAATAAATGTCAAATAAATGCGAGTAGATGTTTGTTTTTGAAAAGTATTGTGCTCTGTATGTTGCCTGCACTTGACATACTTTGCATTGCGATTATTAAATAAAACAGTCTGACACAATTGTTTTAAAATTTGAAGACTCCATTCTGAATGTGTTTCAATGTCAGCATCACATGAATATCTCATGCAGATTTTCTTAATGAGTTCTGGGTACACCCACTGGACACAATTTACACATTACAATTGAGTGTTCATTTTAATGGCATCCACAGAGACACCAATGTTCCAGATTGCCCTTTGGTGACTCCACTGACCCCTAGGTGCCTTCTTGGATTCCCAGTAGAAATCTCCCGCATGTTCTTATTGCTGTCGGTACAGTTTTTCTCTCAATCATCCTTTTCATTTCTGGTTTCATAAGGAACAAACTGAGATCCTTTAGAAATCCCCTCCTAATCAACCTTTCTCCACTGTTCTTCACATAAACCTTTACAGCATTGATTGCAACAATATTCATGAAGTCAGATTTGTCAGTCAAAATTAAGGGTCAGTCAATCAAAATTATAGAATTATTAGAAATTTTGATTTCAGCCTGATTGAAGGGGGTCATAATATTTTATTTTAAGGAATATACAACATAAAATCCAATTCTAGATTTATTAATTAATGTGTAAATTTTATGAGATTTTTTTATGGAGAAACATAATATTCTTTTATTTGTAAAATGTGTCTCCATGTGTGTGATAATGTTTTTCTGATCAAATCATATGACTCTTAAATTCTTAAAAAAATACACAAAGTTGTACTTCTAATTTGATTCATTTGTCTGAAGAATTACAACTGAAATGGGAAATGATCAACTTTATATTGTACTCTTAAACAGGACAAAAGATGCAAGTTGCACAACTTTTCAGAGACAAGAATGAAGGATGACAGAATAGATCAATCTACTTACATGTAATCCGAAACTCCAACTCTAAGACCTTAATTGAAATCTAACACAGTAATCAGTTTATGATTCAACACCACTTTCATTAAAAAAATATATATTTACACTTCTATTAACACAATATGAAGGAAACTTACCCCCTTAATTTTCTTAGAGCACTTATCACATGTTGGTGCAATAAACTGTTCAAAGCAGTATTCACAGTATAATTCACCTTTCTCTTCAACAAAACCAATATCTTGAAGAGGACGACGGCACTGGCCATTCACACAAACAAAGTGCTCAGGGCACCAAATCTTGCCCAAGGCAGTAATGAAAGGACCCCTAAGCAAGAATCAAGTATTATTAAATTACTATAATAAACACTGTATTTTTAATGACTTTAAGTATTAATTTTCAGAAACAGATATTAAAATAAATAAAATATTTGGGTTATCAAATTACATAATATACTACTATATTGTTGAAAACATATATATTCATTGATATTATTCCAGTATAAAACTTACAATAATGGATCAACATCTGGAACTGCCATTCAAGTGAGTGCGTAAATATGAAATATATCTCTGTATTAATTTATGAGTTAATTCCAAAATGCATTTTCATCAAACTAGATTAGATGTTGTGAAACACTTGTAAACATGCACAATGTAATAAGGGAATCCAGTTATGGAGCAACAAAAGCAAATGAGATCACTCAATTATTTTTACACTTAATTCTTCGTAACTATTAATTTAGAAGAGAAAGGAGGTCACTCAGTGAACAATAAAAAATTATTTTTGGATTTATCAACTTTGATGAAACTCATCATGAATATTTAGAATTCAACAAAAACAATTTAAAATTAATAGAACTAAATTACCTTCTTATTGTCTTGCTGCATGACACACAAATAGGGTACTTTTCTTGTTCTACTGATTCTCTGAGTGTCTTTACAATTGCCTCTGTTAAGACATTGAAACACATGAGAAAATATCATACATACTCATGCATACACACTCAAAATGAAACTACAATTAAACTACTAATCATGGCAACATATACTATTAAGCATAGTTGCTGTTAGTTTGATGTGTTAATATTCTAATATCTACAACATACAACTACTCTTGCAACTCAATCTCAGAGACTAACATTGTTTCTCTGAATATTATTTCTAAGAGTTCAATTCAACTTTGCAGATGCATGAGATTGTCCTTTAGGTTTATAAAAGGAACAAATCTTGCTGGAAAATAAAAAACCAAACCTGATGCATTTTGTGTGTGCAAACCAATGAGTCATAGTTACAAAGGAGACAACTTCGAGAATGGTTATCTTCATGGTTTTTATTGGAAATTTAAAATAAGGTAGCATATATGACCAAAAATTAATTTAAAGATACAAGGAGAAAGTATTAATTAGAAGTTGAAACAAAGCAGACAAAGAAAAGGTAAAAGGCTAAAAGAGAAAGCAAGTAATAGAAAGATGTACATTCAGAACGCAATAACAAAAACTTCTCTGTCAATAACATTACAAATTCAACTTGCTATTATGTTTTAAATCCATGCAACACCAAACCAAAAAATCAATCATGGGATCAACATTTCACACAAACAATTGTACCTGATTTGATTATTACAGGCTCCACAAAGAGGAATTCTAGCTCCTGGGGTCTGTTGATTGAGCACACCACGACCCCTGCGTGGGGCTGAGGAGCCAGCAAAGGTTGCTGATCCCTTCTGACCTGGACCTCCACCAACACCACCACCAACACCTGCATTTGGGATTGATGAAGAAGTTGATGGAGCAGGGGATTTAGTTATAGTAGTTGGCCGAGAAGCTGAGCTTGGAAGGGAAGGTTGCTGTGAAGCTTGGGGTAAAAATGGTTGAGAGGAAGGCAAACTTTTCAATGAGCTTGAAATTGGTGTTGGTTTAAACACAGGAGGAACTCCTGTTTTTTGGGGAGTATTTAATCCTTGGTTAAAAGTGGCAGAACCTCCAAAATTTCCAGGTTGAGGTGCAGCGGAGGCAGAAGGCTGCTTAGGAGCTCCAGCTTTTGAATTCAAAGGAAAATTTTGAGGTTTGGGGGTTGGGGATAAAGCTCTTACACTGGAAGAATGAGGAGCTGGGGAAAGGACTCTCTGAGTTTGAAATCTCTCAATGTCTTGCTGGTAGAAAGGAATAATGGGAGGTTGAGGAAGGCCAAAGAATGGGCTTACTGGTCGACCAGGTTGACTTTGTATCAAATTCTGGCCAAGCTGTTGCTGCTGTTGTTGTTGCTGCTGCTTTTGAAGTTTCTGTTCCTGTTGCAGTTGCTGTTGTCTTTGTTGCTGTTGCCATTGCTGCTGCTGTTGCTTTTGTTGTTGTTGTTGTTGTTGTTGTTGTTGTTGTTGCTGCTGCTGCTGCAGTTGATGGTGGTACTGTTGCTGCTGCTGTTGCTTTTGCTGTTGCTGTTGTGATTTCTGCCATGAAGCTGCCTGAGGAGATTGACTTTGAATGCCCTGTTGTGATGGTAGAGGAGATGCTCGAGCTGGCAGAGGTGAAATTGCTCTCTGCATTTGATATCTTTCTATATCTTTCTGATAGAATGGTATCACTCCAGGTTTGGGGGCTGTTGATAATGAATATACTTTTTGCTGTTGTTGATCACCTGTTACAGAAGAAGTGGTCTGAAAACTAACACCTGCTTTCTTAGGGTGAGGAAGAGTGTGGGAATGGGGTGTGGGTGTTACTGGCTTTTTGATTTGACTTGGAATATTGGGTGTGATTGGTCTTTGTCCCTGTGGTACAGGAGAAATAGCACGTATGTTGGGAGCATGAGGAGCAGGAGACAAAGCTCTCTGCATTTGATATCTTTCTATATCCTTCTGATAAAATGGCACAAATTCTGGTTTACCTTTTCCAAACAAAGACATTTGTTGTTTATGTTGCTGGGTTCTTTTAACTTCTTGCTCATTCACAAATGTTTGTTGAGTTTGGGAAGATTGCTCATAGTTCTTTTGAAACTGGGAAGAACTAACTATTGGTGCCTGACCAACTGTTCTTTGAATGGTTTTCTGCATCTCCTTGTGACTATGAGAATATGACTCTTCAACACGGGTGCGTCTTGTGACAATTTTCCCTCCTCCCAGGTCCACCACTTGTGTAGTTTGAGGTCCTTGTGTTTCTTGCACAACACTAGATTGTAAATAAGCAGATTGATAATCTTGGTATTCAGAATCCTGAGGTATAACTTGGTCAGGTGGAACTGTAGGTCTGAACCCACCCATTACAGGCAAAGAAGAGCGTGACACAGGACGTGGAGAAGGAACTGGAGTTTTGCTCTGTGGTGGAGGAATATTTGATTTTGGTAGAGGTTTCAGTAAAGGACTTGAGGCTGGAATAGACTTTGGAGAAGCTAATTTAGGACCAGTTGTTACAGATTGAGGAGAAACAACTGTGAAAGCAGATGCTTCAGATTGCACTACTGTATTAGGCATTTGACTAACTAATGGAGCCTGAACAGGTTGACCAGTGAATGGAGAATAAGGCCTGTCAGGGGCAACTGTTAGTGCTTCAAGCATAGACATATGCTTTGATGGAACAGGCAGCAGAGGGAGCTGTGGTTCACCAACTTCAAATGGTTTTGGAGCTGCAGGAGGCACAATTTTCTGAGTAGATGTTGGTTTGGCTATTGTTGTAGATTGTTGCATAATAGGTGTTTGTGGTTTTGTAGCTGGTGGTAATGGTGAATATGGACGGTCTGAAGCAATCATCAGAGCTTGGACCATAGGAGATGGGCATTCTTCAGAGCGAGACATTGGATTAGAGGAAGCTATTTCAACTTTTGGACGATAAGGAGCAGTTTGTTTTGGAAGGGGAACAGGAGCAGGTATAGTTGAAGGGGGAGGGTTATTCTGAGAAATGCTTGTTAACTGTGACACTTCTTGGCAAACAGATGCCTGTTGTTCTAGTGCAATTGGCCTAAATGCACCACCAGGCTGTAAGGGTAATTGCTTGTAAGACAAAGGTTGTGATGTTCCCTGTCCTAAATTCTGTTCACTCACATTTGTTGGATTAGTTTGTGTTGTGTAAGAAGGTGGTGCAGTTGCAGCAGGAAATGGAGAATATGGCCTCTCTGGAGCAGTTGTTAGGGCAGCAAGAAGAGAGGACTGCCATTCCTTGGGAACACTATTAGATGAAATGGGCTTTCCTTGTTCCCCATGTCCTGTCGATGCAAGAGTTGAAATTGACTCATTTTCTTTGGAAACTGTTTCGGTTTCAATAGTTTGCTCAAGTGCTCTTGTAGTGTCATATATTTGACTTTGTTCTTGCTGTTCTACAACCACTGAATTCTCAACAGTACTGGCTGATTTGATATCAGAAACCTCTTTCTGCAGATCAGGTTGGGGTGGTTGTTGCTTGTCAGGCTCATCACGACTTTGCTCAGTTGGCAAGTTTGGTTGTTGTTCAGGGAGTTGTTCTGCTGGTTCTGGAGCAGGTGTTTGTACGTTTTGCTGTTCACTTTGGGAAATATTTTCAGGTTGAACTGTAGGTAAAGGATTTTGTGAAACTCCATCTTGAGGAGTTAAAACAATTTCTTCTGTCTGCTTAGTAGGAACTGGTGATGCAGGTCGATCTTGCGACTGGATAATTGATGATACTAATGTTTGTGTTTCAAGCGATTCTGATATTCTTTCAACAGCAGCAACAGATTTGCTCTCAGTAATTAAACTTACTTCTTGTGAGCAGACTGATGCTTTCTTTGCAAACTGTTGTGATCCTTTTGCCTGCACTTCGGTTTGTTCTTTCACTGTCTCAGAAAAACTTGCCTGCTGCATACTTGAAAAGCTATTAACTTCAATTTGGCCTGGATTTGGATACACATTTTCTTTATTTATATTGGAAATAGGTTGTGGAAAAGGAACCTTTTGTGGTAGTACATTGGGTGTTGGAGAAGAGATAGGTCTTGACTGATATGCTTTCTGTGAGGAGACAAAGTCTGAATAAGGTAATGGAAATGGAGGAACTTGTTCTTTTGGGAGCTGAGACACTGCTGCCTGAGCAGGATGAGGCACAGCAGGTACAGGAGGCACATTAGGTGGAGCTGGTTGCTTTGGCACTTGTTGGTATGCTGGTGCTTGAGGTTTGAAGGCCTGTTGTGTGGGCTGATTGAAAGGAATTTGTTGAAAGGTTTGTGGCTGCAGAGGTACAGATGTTTGCTGGAGCGGAACAGGAGGAATATACATTGGAGTAGCTGTTGGTCCTGGGGAAATATTTTCTTCATCTGTTTTGGGGGGCCACACAAATTTACTAGCTATATTAATGGCAAAAATATAAAAGCACAGAAGAATACAACATTGAAATAATGAAGAGAGCAAGAAAACACATGCATCACACACACACACATGCATGCATGCAGAAGGAACATAGTTTCAATTTTAAAAATGTACAAATTTACATGGATTGAAAATGGAGAAAAAGTTAAAATTGAGTCAACATTTAGCATGAAACATGAGTTAGAGGTAGGTTATGATATAATTTATAAGAAAAAAAGGTTAGGATTCAATAGGCAAAAAGAGAAAAAGAGAGAAAATAGCAGTTACTTTTGTGCGAAATAAGAATAGGCATGATTCTATTAGTTGAAGCAAGAAAATGATTTCAACAATAGGATATGATCTAAATAGAATTACTTAGTGTAAAGCAATGGATTTATCAAAAGTGTTGAATCAAAAGTTGTAATCAAAGAAGTTTAAAATGGTAGATATTGTTATTTAAAATTGGTAACTGCATTTATAGATTAATATCCATTAAAAACTATTTCATGTGTACTTTTGAGTCAACACTCTCAACACTCTTTACCAAATTATTCCAAATCTGTGGTAACTAAATGGTAGATTACATAACATCTTAAAGAACATTTTAAATTACAAGGTAGAGTAATCTATAAAGATACTACTTCCAAGAAATGAAGATAAAAATTTTGATTCCAACCTCTAAACCCAGTTAATATCACAGTAATTTATTTCTTCAAGGCACTACATATTACAATGAAGTTATGCCAGAATGCAAATGACTGCATTGTTACCTGTGAAAAGTTGTTGCACAGTTGCATAAATAAAAATTATAATATAAGTATTCAATTTTTCTTTGAAAGTGTCTCACTAATATGCAAGGATTAAATAAATTTCCTTTATAACAAGGTTCAAAGAAACATTCTTATGGGAAATAAACAACTGTGGAATGAATGAAAGAACATTATTGGTACATTCACAAAATTAATATTGATTAACATTTCATATTTATTAACATTTCATAATAATTAATTAATATGAAATGTTAATAGAAAAAATTAGTAATCTGGCTGAAAACAGACAGGTACATGTGGAAATTTTGTAAATAATTGCAGATAAAAAAGAATGATTTTTTGGTAAATAAAACCAACAGAAAGCTCTCAGAATGATAAAATGAAATACATTTTACTTTTAAAACTTTATCACATCACAAAAAAAAAAAAATCTTTAAAATAATATTATACAATAATATAATTTTACTATTTTTTGCATCAGCAACTGTACAACAACAAGTTTGCTCACTCAAGCTACATTCTATTTCTCACTGCACATAAAAAATTATATATGTTTTCACTCAACAATTATACGATACAAAAAGTAAAGAAAATTGTATGCCTCAAAGCTGATTAGAAAAGCATCAATTAGAAATTAGTCAACAACTTTTGAGAGCTGCATTTGATTTTTGTTTTGTTAACTTTCTTTACATATGTATCCTGGACTGTTTCAAACTAACTAAGCAATGGAAAAAGGTCGTGGTTTAGGGTTAAACGATCTGAAAGCTGAAAAGAAAGAACAAAATGACATTGGAATGATAATTTTAGGGAATACAATTGGTTATCATATTAAAACTTTCATATCCTAAAAGTGAAATCATCAAGTAGAGTATCGACTTTCAAATGAAAATCTTTTTTGAACAATTTTGTCATACCAAGAATGTGTGAATTCAATGCTGGTTATAAATCTTCACTCATCCAAGAACGTCATTTTAACAAATTACTATAATATTATTTAAAATTATTGATTGTTAACATTCTCTTATTGAAAGACTAGAATAATAGACTATTGAAAGAATAAAATGATGATTTCACTGAAGGAAAGAACATTAGATCAAACATAGGTTTTCAGATCCACTATAGTGACAGGAAAATATGATACACTCAGGGCATATCAGTGTAACAGACACAAATATTATTTAATATATAATTATATTCAACATAATTTACATTTGTTAATGATTTTGTGGAATTTCTTTTGTAACAATAAAATAGTGTTTCTTTTGTTCTCTTTCCAGTGCAAATTGTTTCAAAAGACTTGGTTTATTTAGAGGCACTTTTAGAGAAAAAATTCATCAAATTTGTAAACATTTTTTGTTCTGGGTAACTGTAGAAGAAAAAAAGTAAAAACTTTAGGTAGTAATATGGGGGAAAAATTAATAAATCTGTTTGCACCAAAAATATAGAAGAATCTACTTTATAAATAATATTAAAATACTAACATTTTGGACCCTAGAAAATAGAGGTTGTGAATGTAATATTAAATTAATTATAAATAGTATAATTTGTTTTTTAAGAGTTTTTTGCTTGATTAAACTAAAAGATTTTTAAAGAATAATAAAGAAAACACATTTACTTTTACGTAATTTATTTTGTTGTTACTTTTATTACAATTTTGTATTTTTATTCATTTTTCAGGATTTTTAGTGTTTCCATAAATGTTTTCTAATAACAATGTGCCTTCATATTTTTTTGTAAAATGGAATATAGATTTTTTAAGAGAAACATAACACAAAGATAAAGAATGTTTTTTTTCATGACATTAAAAAGATTGTAAGAAAAGATGTCTTTTTTAAAAACAAAATAGTTTTCTTGTGATCTGCCACTTTAAGAAAAATATTGTATTTCTGATGCAACATACAAACACTGTCACTTTTCATCACTACTGCTCTTGTGTTAAAAGAACGGTAGTGCAAAGCATCACAAACATTCACAAAAATTTAAATGAACTTTAAAGCAACTCTCAAAGGCTGTTTCTTGTATCATATTAATCAACTTATAAGTACTATCATGCTCAAGATAAAATTCACATATAGTAAAACTGCCAACATAAAGCAACTTAAAATTTTGTAACAAAAATACTGAAATATATATGGCGCTATTTCACAAGTGCACACGGCACATAATGTCTATTTTCTGAAGCAATTACCTTTTATGTTGCTAAAGGGCTTCAGAGTTGAATAAAAACCTGAGCATTAAAATGAATTGGAATTCAATGTGTCATTCAAAATAAATAACAGTGCAGTGGAAACATGTAAAACATAAATATCTAAGGTACTGTCATAAACATTTGTATAAGCTGAATGTAGCAGAAAGAAGAATACAATGAAAGGATCAGTGTCTCAGAATGCCTTGAATTTGTCTCTTATTTTGGAAGACATCCAGATGTTACCACATCTTGAATGTTATTATGAAATGAATATTACCTAGAATATAAGAAATGTTACTGTACTTTAAATTTTAATGTCAATTATGGAAAAGAATAGATGAATAAATTATATGTTTATTAAGTTAGAAATATGTTCTTATAAATGAAAGTAGTAATTCCTTTAGTTTTAAATAAGGTCTAGAAAAAACAATTTATAGCAAGAGAACTATTGTAGTAGAATGCATATTTTCATTCATAATTTTTTTCTGAAATGTAGAAATATCTTAGAAGAAATCACTTTCAATCAATTCAGTCACTTACAATAATATTAGCTACCTTCTGATGATTAATTTGATCATAACTGTGGTAACATCAAGGTTTATTTATGCATAATATTTACATATTTATGACAAAAAGCTTGGGAGGTTCTTTCTAGTGGAAAATAAATAAAATCCTTGTGGAAGAAAGGATGGTTACAGCCAATATATTTACTGATCTCATCACTATGACCTCATCTCTGGTGACATCTAGAGCATATAACATAAAGTTTATGCACTGGAAGTATAGCACTTCCTAGTAATTTTTCTCAAGACATTCCATGTAGGGAAATGCCAATATATAAATACGCACATGACATACCAGGTTTAAATAGGAGACACTCATCAGGGAAATCAGAATCTTGGACAAGGGTAATAATTTCATTCACTACTTGTGAATGTACTTGTTTACCGTGCTGGATAGAAGGTAAAAGGGGCAAACTTAAGATTGCTCAACTGCTTATGACTTACCTGGGGCTGGGCGAGCAGGACTAGTTGTTGGTGCAGTAGGAGCACTGAATGGCTTCGGGGGTGCAATTCCAGAAGGAGTCTGCCCCTAAAATAATATATAATTTAGAAAAAATGGCTATACCATTCAGCAAAAATATACTTATTTTCACTGTACGATGTTTCCAATGAAAATATATATATATATTCATCTACTCTAGTCACGTTATGCCCTTATCAAGGTCTTTGAGACAGCATTGAGCATTACTAGGAATTAAGAAATTAAAACATTTTCTAAAAGAAGTTTACAAAGAAAGTTAATTTACATCTGTATTGAGGAATTATTGTTTTCAGAAAATAAAATATTTTTTTCAAAATCAATACGTTTCTTTTATCAACATTTTCATATTACACTCAAATTAACATTACAAAAATATTTTAGATTTCATTTCCTTAAGAAAAAACAACTACAAGAATTTACAAAGGTTTTTTATCTTTTCTTATCTTAATATTATGTTTACATAATAATATTCTTTTGAAGTTAAGACATTTCATTTTGTACTTTATTATGATTTGTATGATTACAATATCTTAGAAGAGGTTCTATTACTTCATAGTAACACATACAAACATGCAAAAGACCAGGAGTAGAGAAATGAAACAGAACGAACATGCATTTAAGTTAAACAAAAGACAATAATTAAGATAAGTACTAATAAATATTAATAGCATTGGTACTTGCATAAACAGTCGAATCTGGTTATAGTGAACTTCTGGGGACTAACACTTTCACTCTATATCAGAGGTTCACTATACCCAACGATGTCAAAATTATATAGAATTTCTCCACAATGATTGATTTTATTAATATAGGGATACAGCAAAATACATTAACAGCACAAACTGAAAATTTCAATATCTTTATTTCACCTTAAAAAAATCAATGATTTTCAGTTGTTTCCTTTGCCTATTTTTCATTAATTAAAAATGTGCAAAGGAAACAACTATACAGAATTATTAATAATTTTGCTAGATCCATCTCCAGAGTATGTGCTCTCTCCATACTTGATTCTGCATTGTCCACTGTCTCTAAGTAACGTAATGCAGTTTTGCCACCCTGCAATGCCTCTTCCACTGGTGGAACACCGTCCTACTCTCTGAAGGTCCTTTCTACTCGCCTAATAACATACAAAATTCTTACTTTAGCGCGATGGTACAAGCGGCTTCATGTAAGTGGCAAGTTTCATTAAATTGATTGCTTTTCTGCATGGCACAACTGGTGTCACAATGGTGTAAGGCTGTGTCAGTTGCATGCTTCCTGATGCCTATGTAGAGCTCAATGCCCTTTGTCCTGTGGAATACCAAGTAACACCAAGCTTCAAACTGACCCTAGCAATCGCGCATTGTCACCCGTAGTTGTGGTGCACACAGACCCATTGTGTAACCCACGTAGAATGCAGCCTTTGTTTCCATAGTGAAACTGAGTGGCATAAGTTCATCAGTAAGGTCCCCATTCCAGAACTGCTACCTTCACCTCAGGGGAGACTTCATAGATTATGACCTTTGGCCGACGATATATTTTTCAAACTGCCTAGTGTTTGAATTTATGGCACTGAGGAGATATATTCTTTTCCAGGAGAAAATTAATTTCTGTGTTGTATTTCCTATATTCACTATAGCCGAAGTTCAAGTTCACTAAAACCGAATCTTCTTATCCTTATTTGTAAAGTAAGTGAAACAGAAGCAGACGACATAAGTTCACTATAACTGGAGTCGACTGTATATTATTTGAGATTTTTATTTTTGATATCAGCAAGTGAAACACAAAATATTGGCATGTTACAAACATTTCATCCATCCAATTCACAGATTTCATCAGACAAAAAAGTATAATAACTAACAGTATATGCAACCCAAAAATGTAGTATGAAATGTATAAACAAAAAAGACCAAAATTTACCTTCTTGGATGAAAACTCAAAAAATAAGAAAATAACATCATTGTAAGATGTGACTTATAACTTGTAAAATCTTTAAAACATATTTACAATATTTAAATTACACAAAAATAGTATCAGCTACAGGAAGCTTTATAACAGTGTTATTGATGTAATCAATTTAACAGAAAGAATGCTAACAAACAATTTAAAATGCAAAAGGTATAAAAGATAAAATAATTTTACTTTGTTGTTGATGTGTTCATCCAAGAAGGTAACGTTTGGCATGTTTTTTCTATTCATTTCATGCTATATTTTGAATTGACTACTATTTTAATACATTTTTTTTACCTAAAGGTAAAAATAGGGCTGATGAAACATTTGGTTATATGCAAATATATTTAGTGTTTGACTCACTGAAATAAAAAATAATAATTTAAAGTTACATAATAATTATTTTATTTCATAATAGAAAGATTAAAAATGCAACATTAGTTTTTAATACTTTCTTTTGCTAATCTGAAATTCAAAACTATTGGTATAAATATTAAAAGTAAAGAAAATTAAAATAAAATCATAGTGATTCCCATAGCTACTATTAATGTTTTAAATAATAATGGAAAATGCCTTGTTTCTGAACCATATATTCATATTTTTAACTTAGAAAAAAGTATTAGAATGAAAGTTTAATTATCTTTCACTAACATCATGCAAACTTTAGTTTACATACAGAACCACTACTCATGAGAGTAAAATAATGTTCTTTACAAAAAGACAAAACAAAGTATGTTTAACCCATGTCTATTACTAATTGGCAAGAAAAATTAATCAATGCCTAATTTGTTAACTTTTCAAAAGTAATGGTTTAAGATCTGATTGAATAAGACTTTGTCATTGAAATTTCAGCAATTTAAATGTTCGAAGAAAGAACATATAATTCACTATTAATGCAAAAAATGACTTAGGAAGTAAAATAATGTTTATATTATAACATAACATTAAATTAGTAAAAGTAAAACAGCATTGATAGAGGCTTAGTTTTAATGTTGAATGGCATTATTAAATTTAACCTTTTGCACAAATAGCTGCCAAAATGAGTAATTGAACCCAATATTTACATTCGCATAATTGGGTCTTAATCACATGAATAATAACTTATAAAATTACTTTCTAAATATTAGTTGTATAATTGATTATGAAAGACATCTGGTCAAGCAAAAGCTCAACCTTGTAACAATCTCAAGCTTTTAGCTAGCAAAGCAGTAGAAAACAGTACATAGCCACAAGTACCTGGGGGGATCGGGGTGCGTTGACATGTGAAGTGCCAACTCTTGGGGCCTGAAATGACATAACCCTCTTACCCTCAAATATAAAGAAACTCATGATAACCTTGATGAACCCCTCAGAATGGAAAGAAAAAATGGTGAAAATGGAGAAGCACAATTTATACATTGTCCAAGAAGTAAAAGTCTATAAGCCATGAAGAAAATAAGAAAGAAACCATCACCAGAGGAATAAATAGTAGAATTAATGGTTTCCACAGGTACCTGAAATTCTTTGGTTACATCTGATGTTGCAAGTTTTGGTTTCACTTTTGTCTCATCAATGCATATGGCAGGCATTGCTGTTATAATATTTTTCAGATTATTTTCAATCACAAAACCATTTTCACCGTTTTTATGTTGATGTTCTGTAGGCTGTAAAATATTAAAATAGAAAGGTCTCCTCTTATAGAAATATGTACAACAGAAACTTAGTTTACCAACTGAAGCTGGAATTGTGAGTACAAATACATAAAAACATTATAAATATTCATTAAATAAGTCAAACTTCTTCAGCAACGCAAGAAAAGAAAGAAGTAAAAAATACATGCTTTGAAACAAAATGTACATATTTTCATAATTATCAATGTTTTGATTCATTGCACACAAAAAAATTGATTTCTTTGATTTAATGAGGGGAAAAATTCAAAAGAAAAACAAACATATATGATACAAGGTTAAAATATATAAAATTAATTAAACAAAAAGAAAGAATCCATTTCTATCTTGTGAAAATAAAAAAAAGGTTTTAAAAAAATGAAAATAAACACTCAAACAAACAATCAAACAAACATAAATCATTCTCCAGTGCTGTTTTTGAAAAATCACCTGCATTTGTGGTTCAGGACAATAAATTGGGTGAAGATGCACACAAAGTTTTCAGCAATTTAAAAAATCAATTGAAATATTTCATGATGACTTTGAGATACTGTACTTACGTGGAAAGGCACTGGTCCCAAGGTCTGAGGAGATCCAGGAGCCACTGGAGCTGGAGCTGGTGCAGGAGCTGGTACTGGCCTAGGGGCAGGGGCAGCAGCTGGGCCCTGGCGCAGTCCAGGTGCTCCAGCAAGAGCTGCAGAGATAGCTCCTGCAGGTGCTTTGCCGCCTCTGTCAATGTCCAATCCATCAATTATATCTAATCCATCAATTGGATCATATAACAAAGAGTAAATGGAACTGAATTTTTTTCACATTAAATTCTTAAAATCACATGCTCATATAATTTCTCTTGAAAATATTTCATTATTTGAGACATTCAGATGTAAATAATGGTATCTAACATTTAAAATTCTGTAGTGAAATGCCATGAGCAACCACAATTTTACTTGTAATGAAAAGCACAAACCGTATTGTATGAGTAAATGGTCACTGCTATTTGTTGTCTGTTTTATCATCACTTGAAAAATAAACAGAGCTTCCCACTTTCTTTGTCAAACTCAATATGTTCTATTTTGTTCATTACGTCACACACATATATATACATACATACATATATATCTATCTATATATATATATATATATATATATATATATATAGAGAGAGAGAGAGAGAGAGAGAGAGAGAGAGAGAGAGAGAGAGAGAGAGAGAAAGAGAGAGAGAGAGGTGTATACAGCTCTAAATAGACCAATGCCACATTTCCGTCAAAATTAAGATAATCATATTAACATTCTAGCCATATAAAATATTATGTTTTGTAAAAGTATTGCGATGCTGGTGTAACAAATTATGCTGTACTACAAAAATATTTGTTCTTTACTCTGTGGTTGAGAGATGATGAATTGAAACTTTATCTTTTTATTTCTCTGGATGAAGTAGATGTGGCATAGGTCTATTTAGCACCAAGCCCTACATTTATATTTTATGAAATTTATATATTTCATTCAGACATTGTAACTTACATTATTACATGCATAAAAAGTAACATGACATATATAAACATATCTGGAAAGATGAAAACTGTGACTTGTAGGATGACATGCTAGGATATGTTTAAACATGCACACTTACGGAGGGATTGTAATAGGCTCCAGATTTGGAGCTGGAGGGTGCTGTCTAGCGACCATCTTGGCATGAATGTCACAATACAACTTGTTATTGATGTTGTAATAGCCCACATTCTTCAAGGATGACCCACAGGTTGCACACTTGAAGCACTCCACATGCAGATTTTTGTCCTTTATACGTACAAATACACCCCTGGGAGGAATGGCGATGGGTAATTAGAACATGTTTTTATGAGTATAAGTTCTTGAACCAATGGCAAGGCTAATATTTGGTCAACATTACAATTAGATTCTTAAATATTTGTATTCAAGTCACTTTTGAAGATTGATTTTAAATATTGATTTTTGACAAAATAATTGAAAACAAGCCTTGGTTTTTGATTCCTTTGAGTGTAGGTAGTATCAGTGTCAATGTATGTCTTGATATAGTACTGAGATGATTTTTATTGTAACTAGTAACGAACAACGATGCACTGATACTATTCCCTCACCTGACATGAGACCAGCGTCACAGCAGTGTCAAATAATACCACTGATTATTGGTAACTATATGATTTAGATATATATTTTGCAATTTCTTATACATTTACAATTATCAAACATTTCTTTTCAAAAACAAGTATACTACCATATACATCAAATGAACATTTGAACAACCAATAAGAAAAAAATCACAGAAATAGCACAATTTAAAGAAATTCAATATGATTTAAAAATGAAATTCTATCAATAACCAATTTTAAGGAATGTGACATGCAAAAAGTATTGGACAATTCCAACTATCTACTCGTAAATATAACTAGGGTACTATACTACATCTACATAACATTCTGGAAACCATTTATAATTACTAATTTTTGTTATAAAATGTCAAGTCGTGTTAAACCAAATGCATTGGGTATTTAATACAACTGGAAAATTATTTTCCAGAAACTCAATTGTAAACAAAACAATATTGGAAAATGTAGTCCTGTACTACTGTTTAATTTTATCACTAGCATGAAATGAATAAAACCAGAGCAAGGCATTATCGATCTACCATGTTAACGTGGTATCATGATAATTCAGTAGTTATTGCATGCTGGGCAAGAAATGTGAAAAAGTACCTATAAATGGTTTCCAATTTTGATAAATTTTGATAACATCAAAAAATATATTTTGCAGAGATATAAGAGTAGAAGGAAATATTTAGGCACTATTACACAAACTTAGGAATTTGTTTTCTAAGACATCAACTTTTGTAGATGACATATTAAAATACTTCCTTGCCTATGAAAGTATTACTTTCCTACAAAGCATTATGTTGAGAAAGACAATGCACTAATGCAAAGACAACAAACGACCAGATACTAATAAAATTGCACAATTCATTTAGAGAAGAGATGCAAACATTGATTTATCACAGTAAAAGAACAGACTGTTTTTTTTTTTTTTCAAAGAATAGAGATTTTAAGAGCATACAGGAAGCATTCATTTAAATTTCTATGTTTATATTTTCACACAAGAAATATATCTAGAAGCATAGAAGTGTACATAGTACAGAGACAAAGTAACAAAACTGTCGAAAAGAATATGAAAGCATCCAAACCTAAACAGAAGTTTATTGGGTCTGAGAGTGATGTTCAGTAGAAGTAATGGTGTGATGTCAGGTGAAAAAAAAGTCAATTTACTTCAAATGGGCTAAAGACAGTTTTTAAGGGTGTATCAAAAGATGTAAAAATCAAGACCCTTTCTTCCACAAAATGTGTTTGTTTATGAAAAAATTAATTGTTGGAGGTGTAAATTTCATGAGTCCTTTTGTATGGAATGCAGGGAGAAAATGACATCACAGAGATGATGAGCAGTTCCATGCATATGGAGTTCCATGATCACAGAAGAATTATGAGCATGCTGGACTGGCAGAGAGCCAGAAGAGATGCACACAATAAAAATGGGGCAGCCTCATCTTACTTACACAATGGGTTTCTCACAATCAGTACATTTTGGGGTTTCAGATCTTGGGGCCACCCCTGGAGATGGTGCAGAGCCTGCTGGGAAGCGCTGCGTCAAGGGTGTAATGGGACGTGGGGTTCCACCGATGGCATGGCTTGATGCCGAGAAGAAGGTGGAGCTAGGTGGCGGTGCTATAGGTAGGAAAGGATATTAGGATTGGATATGAAGTAGTTAAGTGATAAATGATGAAGAGAAATGGAACAAAGAGATATCAATTGATGAAAAAATCATAACTTGAGATATGATGATGAAGAAAGAACTGAACATTCTGCTTCAGCTGGCTGCATGACATATTACGCTAACAAAAAGACATATTGGTGCTTTGTGAAACATTGCATTTCTTAGGTTTCAATAAATGCCAACAACTCCTAATCTTCATCTATCAGTATTTTCAAATAATGAGAGAAATATTTCTTAAAATTGCTATGTTCATAAAGCACATTCAATTGTCTTTAATTCAACATAATACTTTTAAAATGTCTGTAAAAGAACACTTAACAGGGAGTTAAAAAATGTATTATCGTAATCTTGGCACAGCTTACTTACACAATTAGCCTTTCACAGTCTGCACAGATATTCTGTCCTGGAGGTAGAATCTTGAAAGGGTCTTCATGGGGGGTAGTGGGAGTGGACTTAGTCTCAGGGGCAGAAACATGACGCAAACCAGACACTGGAGGAGATGTCACAGAGCCTGGTACAGGTGCAGTATCTGGTGGATATACACCACAAGGTCTTGATAATGTGGAAATTGGATTAATAAATAAAAGAAATCCCATCCAAAATAACTGTACTCTGTAGTACTTCCAGATAAAAATGAAATAATTAAATGCTATTGGCATATTAATATATATTTAAATATTCCCTTCTAACTTCAAAATTTTTTGGCCAGAACAACATTACACATATTAATATTAATAATAATGATTATTAATGAGCATCTCTGACATGTGAAATTTTGGGGAGTCATTAAAGGAAGAGTATACCTTTAGTTTGTCACAACTATTTTTTATTGACTTATTCATGTCACACAGTTAATGGAAAAAAGGTCAAGTTATGTTACAGCTGTTCATGTTGTACACATACTCTGACAATGCACTTAAAAATGATGGCAGCCAAGGCAACAATGGTGGCTGCAGTTGTGCTTAGAACTGTAGGAGAGGCAAGCAATGTAGGGATAGCACTACTTTTTGACTAATGAAGGATAACAAAAGATGTTCGTGTACTTCACGTTATGGTTTGAATGCTGTAATTCAAATACTGTATCATCATTATAAAATTTTTTTTGAAAGATGTCACTAGTTAAAAAAGAAATTAGAATAAAACTAAAAATGTATGTGAAAATACTTGGAGGGGGGAGGGGGCAGACATGTCCCACCCACCAGAGATGCTTGTGATTAATGAAAATAATGAGCAGTGATTTGTAAAATTATCTGCCTATTACCAAAAAAATTTAGATTTTAATTTTTAAAAAAATGATGTATGTTTACATTAGAAGTTTGAAGTTTGTGAACAGGAAATTTTTTTCACTGTTCAAATAAAAGTAGGAAGATTCCCATAAATACTCAACTATATTCTTGAATAAGACTTTTGGCCAATATATTCTCTTGCAATGAAAATATTTATTTCATTATAAAATTTACAGAGAGAGCAAAAAATCCACAGAAAATTTAAAATCAATTTTCAAATGGGATATCAAAAAAGTAGGAATCAAAATTCTTGCAAAACATTCAAAAAAGAGAAAAAAAACATGGGAAGAGAAAAAAAAAATTAAAATCAAAAAGGTAATTCATTATCCCATACAAAAATTGCATAAATGAACATGCTAGAAGAACTTTGTTCTGGTCAGCAGCTTGATGCAACAATTTGTAGCATCTGCAATGCACAGTACATGCGAAAAATTTTGTAATCCATAATTTGAACATTTTCAATATTTTTTCATCAGTCTGAAGGGCAAATGTTTTACACTACATTTAATTGTGAAAAAGTTCAAAAAATGGACTAAGCAAATAAAGAGTGACCTGCTACAGACCACAAATGATCTTGTCCACATGAGGATTTCAGAGAAAGAGAATTTTTCCCAAAAGATAAAAGCTTGATTACTGGATTCACAACTGAAGATTGATGAAGGTCTGCATCACAGCAGCTAGAAAGCTTTCTTATGGGACTGCTAGGGTTCCCTAAATGGAGTGAAAATATACCATGGTGACATAAAAATAAATATATTGCTGTAGATTATTGATGATTCAGATCATGACAAAAATAGCACAGAAATTAAAGAACATTTAATGGATTATTTTCAAAGGCATGATCAATGAAAATTAAATTCAAATACAAAAATGAAAAAATCAGTTCTATTTCGGTCTAAGTCCTATTTTGGTAAATAGTAAAATTACAAGGTTTTCTAATTAAATTAATATTCTCTTAAGGTGAACTTTTTGAAAAAATAAAAAGAATGGCACAATTTCTGAAACAGAAGTTAAAATGTCATAGATCAGGACATGTGTCAGTTTTCATTCATATTATGAAGGAATACTGGTTGTGACAAATTCTATATTTAGTAATCACTTTAAAAATGAATACTTCTTAATCAATTATGGGATGTTTTATTATGTCTTGAATAATAACACACAGGAGTGAATGACCTTACGTTCATAAAATCAAATTATAAGTGATCTCCAATCTTGTATTTAATTCCCAATTATTGAAATGAGCTGAATTTATCGAAAGTTATTCATTGAAAAGTAGTTTTTTTTCCTATTACTTTAACATTTTATAAAGTTCCTTTTTTACTTTTTCCTGTAAATGCTTGCACTTTCATACAAGAAT